>JBBPBX010074101.1:0-17661 GCA_038048925.1 Garcialebias charrua
ACTTGTAACAGATGAAGCAAAAGAACAGGGTTGAGTCAACGCAGCAGTAAAAGTAACGAGTTGAGAGTCCGGGAGCCTGTCAGAACTGCTCCAGCAGCTGTCTGAGGTAGGACACCTTGGAGAGCTGTCTGCTGACCCGGGACAGTTTGTAGAGGACGGGACAGTCCAGGGACACACAGGGCACCTGCCGCTCGGCGCAGCTGCTGCAGTTCCTACAGATCTGAACACAAAAGGTACAATCAGTCCTGAGGACGACCCACGGGTTCCTGATTGAAACAAACAAACACTTCAGGTTCAGGAAAAGGTGTCGGAATATACATTGTCTACCATCTTCAGTTCATGACTGATACTGTCCTGTCAAACCTCGGAACTGAACATTACACAACCTCTGGCTTGTAAAACAAGACTTCAGCTTTTTCAGGATGGTGCTCTGACAAAGTTTTATTCACAAACATTTCCCTACTGAAACCACTGAGACCACTTCAGTTTGCTCTTAAACAACACTTGCTCCTTTTTTAGTTCCTAGTTAGCCTTTTGCTACGTTTAGCTCCGCCTCTTTCAGCCTTAACTCAGTTTGAGTTTGTTCAGTCATTTCAGCAGTTGTGCTGTAACTGAAGATCCATCCATCATCATGGGGGGCATTGGTGCCCATATTTAACCATCAGTGAGGGGTAGGGGACACACTGAACACGTCTCCAGTCCATCACTTGGAGACAATCAATCAATCTCTTCTCTTCGGTACCAAAAACTCTATTTCAAAATCAGAACATCTTCTCGTCCCCCTTAACAACTCTCTGCTATCCCCCTCCCCTCAGGTCAAGAGCCTCGGTGTCATCCTCGACACCACTCTCTCCTTCACTTCACACATCAACAATATTACTCGGTCTGCCTATTTCCACCTCCGTAATATTAACCGTCTCCGTCCTTCTCTCACGCCCCGCTCCACAGCCATCCTGGTGCACAGTCTTGTGACTTCCCGTATTGACTACTGCAACTCCCTTCTCTACGGCCTCCCCAACAAATCTCTCCACAAGTTACAGATGGTCCAGAACTCAGCTGCCCGTGTCATCACTCAAACCTCCTACTATGATCACATCACTCCTGTCCTGCAGCAGCTCCACTGGCTCCCGGTTAAATCACGCATCATCTTCAAAATTCTACTCCTCACGTTCAAAGCTATCCACAACCTTGCCCCTCCTTATCTATCTGACCTCCTACAAATCTCCATCCCATCACGCTCTCTCAGATCCTCCTCTTCACTACATCTCCATGTACCCTCTGCCCGCCTCTCCACCATGGGGAGCAGGGCCTTCACCTGCTCTGCCCCTCACCTCTGGAACGCTCTACCGCCAGACCTTCGAAACACCACCTCCCTTTCTCTGTTCAAGACTGCCCTGAAAACACATCTCTTTAGACTAGCTTATCATTAACTTTACTAAATGTATTTTTATCTTCCATTTTATATCCTTTATGTATTTTATATTTCAATTTGTCGCTGATAATGTTTGCTCTGTATTCACTGTGTTGGTTTGTTAAGTGTCCTTGGGTGTCATGAAAGGCGCTTTTAAATAAAATGATTATTATTATTATTATTAATATATTATATATTATATTATATTTATACATTATATATTTTATTATATTTATACATTATATATATATATTTTTTTTTCTTCTTTCGGCTTTTCCCTGCGTTAGGGGTCACCACAGCGATCTAGTCGCATGAAGATTTGGCAGTTGTTTTTACGCCGGATGCCCTTCCTGACACAACCACAGACCACCGAGCAACCACAGCCCTCTGTGTGGAGTAGAGAGCTGATATCTAGGGTTCCCGGGGGAGCAGATGGTGGGGGTTAAGGGCCTTGCTCAAGGGCCCAGAGTGGGGCAGATGAGGGTGGAGACAAGTGTGACCGCTTCACTTATCCCACCCACATCTTTGATGTTGTCGGTACCGGGGCTTGAACCGGCGACCTTCCGATCACAAGCGCACCTTCTTAACCTCTGCGCCACCACTCCCCATATATATATATATATATATATATATATATATATATATATATATATATATATATATATATATATATATATATATATATATATATATATATATATATAGACGGCTGAGACGAGCTGGTCTGAGCAGCCCAGTCCTCACCTCCTTCTACAGGTGTGCAGTGGAGAGCATCCTGTGCTCCAGCATCAACGTGTGGCATGGAGGCTGCACAGTTGAAGAGAGGAAAGCTCTACAGAGAGTGGTGAAGGCTGCACAGAAGTCTGTTGGAGTCAGTCTCCCCACCATCACAGACATTTACACCTCCAGATGCAGGAAAAGAGCCACCTGCATCATGAAAGACCTCACTCACCCAGCACACTCACTCTTTGCCCCACTCCCCTCAGGACGGAGGTTGAGGAGCATCAAATGTAGAACCACTAGACTGAGGAACAGCTTCTACCCTGAGGCTGTTAGACTCATGAATAAATAAAAAAATAAACACTGCAAAATATCACATCATACTGATGCTGATCTGTTTTCTTGTTGCTGTATTCATCTGTGACCATCTGCTCATACAAACTCATGTTCGTGCTGCTGTTTATTCCCACTATATTAGGCTTAGTGTATTACTAGTTGATGCTTTTCTTAGTTAATTCTAGATGTTATTACTGTTTTTCTCTTTCATTGTTGTTGGATGTAACTGGGACCTCGTGTACATAATCTCGTTTTCATCTCATGTACCACATGCGGTGCAAATGACAATAAAGACTCTCTGACTCTGACTCTCTCTGACTCTGATATATATATATANTATATATATATATATGTGTATATATATATATATATGTATATATATGTATATATATATATATATATATATATGTATATATATATATATATTTATATATTGTCAAAATATGCAGGACTTTTATGTTGAAAACAGACTGACTTAAGACACACAGCAAATTCACGTTCACGCACACACACACAAAACCAGATTAATAACACATATATGATCACTCACAGGCCCTGAGTACAGGGTGTACAGAAACACAATTTTTATATATGGTTTTTAAACCTTGGTTCTAATCATGGCATTTTTAATTTACTGACAGAGGAAACATGGAGTATGCTCTGTAACTTTTGTTTGTATTTTAGTAAACTGTCTTTGAGTTGTTGTGTGGCATTTTCAGTTAACCCTGTGCTATAAGAAATAAGTTTGAGTCAGGCCTTACATGCACACACTAGGCAGAAAAACCAAGGCCTCTGAAAAGCAGCAGGTCTCTCTCTGAGAAAATATGGATCAAAACTAGATAAGAAGCTGCAAGGAGTTGTTGCAAAGAGCTTGGGCTTCTTATCAAGAAGAAAGAAAATAGTTTTTAAGGTATTTAAATCTCATATCAGAACTGATCAAACATATAAATGTAATCTTTTATTGGATAGCGATAAAATCATAGCATTTTGAATCATGATGCAGACACACGAAGCCATACGAACAGCAGGCCTCATATTTACCTAAACACACAGCTTCTTCCTAAACCAGCGTGCGCACAACCGCGCACACACACGCACGCCCACACACGCACGCCCACACGCTCACGGCCACACGCTCACGCCCACACGGTCGTACATGTGCACGTGCGCACACACACACTAGGGTCGGTTCAGAGTGAGGGCTGTACACTTTCTCGCAGCTGCAGAGGGGAAAAGCTGTGGATGAAGTTTTTAAAGCATTTAAAAAGAAATAACAAATCTAGTATCGCATAAAAATATATATATATATATATATTCAAACACATTATTAAAATAAAATGTAACCTTTTATTGAATCAAAGCATTTTTGAACCAAGCTGCTAAAACTCAGCAGCTTTAACACACACTTCAGCTCTATGCTACATTCCAGAGCAGATAAAAAACAGCTGAGACCTGAGGTCTGAGCACAACACTTGTTACAGACTGAGCAGAGGCCTCTAATCAGAATAAGAAATGAATACTTTTTCACACAGCTGCAGAAAAGAGTCGCTGTAAAAAGGAGTTTTTGCTTCTTGCTTCAAGGTCTGTTTAAAAGTAACAAAAATTATTTTAACAAAATAATAAGAATAATAATTATCACAGGATCCACACTAAAACATTCAGAAGCAAAGCGTTATTGCAGACAGATGAGGCTTATCAAGACAAACATGCACACACACAGAGGCATGCTGTCATGCACTCAAGCAGGTCTTGCTCTGAACAGAATTAGGTCAAAGCAGATAAAAAACAGGAGATAACACTTGCTGCAGGAGAACTGAGGCCTTTTATCAGAGCAGAAGAGAGGTTGCAAGAACAGAGAGTTTGTTGATTCAAAGCCTGTCAAAAAGGGCAAGAAAGAGTTTTTTAAGCATTTACAACAAAGAAATTCAAACATGCAATGATTATGTGAAATGTGTATCCTATAATTAACTGAAGATGCATGATTATAGTATTGTGAGTATAATGATGTGATTTACATGTTTTCTTTTAAGATTCACAACAAACCAACAGGTGCCCCACCGCTGGGTGTTGAAAATAGTTTGTGAACATTACACAACACGTTAAAAAAGTGGTTTTTCCACAGTTTGAGTAAATATAGGTAAAAGTTGAGAATCTAGGTGAAAGTTTAAACTTGTTTGACCAGGAAGGGAGGGGCTGAGAGCTGAGAGGGAAGGAGAAAAATATTATGTCATTGTTTGATGAGGGCTGGACAGGAGGTGTGGACTTCACCTTACCAGTGCCCAGTCAGAACCTAACAAAATGATGTAATTAACCAAGGGGGGAGCAGAAAAAAGCCCAGTTTCCCTATAAAGGATGAAGTTTGAGAAGAGAAAGACGCTGAGTTCCTGAGTTCCTGAAAGGTTTTGAAGACCTTTGGATTTACTGGACAAGACTTGGACCTTTGGAAGCATTTCTGAAGACTTGGAAAATCTGAAGAGGATTGCCTTTTTTGAAGAAAAGAGGAATCTCTTTTGCTCAGCCCAGATTTATTTCCAATTTTTCAAATTTGGACATTAGCTTCCAGAGTGGAGTAACAAGCGATCAAACTCAGTTCGAGTTGAAGAGTTTTATTTTTCTTCCTTGCTTCTGGAATAATTCCTTGAAGAAATATACCTTTGAAGAGGTAAGGAGGATTGCTCCCAGCTCTTGTTCATCTAAATTTATATTAAACAGCAAAAAAAACTTCCTTCTGCATAAGGATTAAATGATCAGATACTCTTTTGAGTCACTCGAAGCGAGGTTGCTCGATGGAAAGCAGACGGGCCTTGTGTTATCAGTTTGTTTGAGCTGAAAAGAACACAGAGTTCTTTTTATCCTCCCTGCTGCTGCAAGAAGACCTTTTGACAGTTCAACGGAGCTATGAATGGATATTTTCACATTATTTTGGATTAACTGATTTCTCCTGATTTGAAAAGATTTTTTGTGGAACAAACAAATTATTTTTGATTGAATTCAACTATTAAATCAGTTATTGTTTCGGGTCACCCGGTCTGACCACGGAGTAGGATCTGCCCACTGAAGGCTGACTGGCCTTGGACTGAGAACTGAGAAAACACGGTGTACTCTTTATCTCCATCCTGCTGAAAGTACCTCATCAACTGGACAGAACCAAGAATCTTGTGGAAAAAACTACAAGCTTTGATGAATTAAAGCAGAGAGTCAAGAGTGCAGCGGGCGAGTTGTTTCTGTAAGTACACTATGTTCCATTTTTAGGCTCCGGATTAAGGATTTCTTCCTTTCTGTCAGCAACAGAATAAAAGGAATTTAGAGGGAGTCTTGTACACGGTATCAACATTTTGGAAGATTCCAGGTCTGTGTTCTGAGGCCTGAGGTTTCGTAGTATTTGATAAGGGTACACGGCGTACTTTTTAGGCTCCGGCCGGCTAAGGAAGGCCTTTTCATCAGGACCGCAGAACAAATGAAGGATTACAACATTTTTGAATGGATATAACACTTTTGTGGAATAATTGATTTGCCTAAAAGGATTACCAGATTTTTTATGGAATACAATTTGCTGAAGTTGCTGAAGTCATGAAGAATTAGTTGAATTTGCTGGATACTTTAAGAAGATTGGATTAATTCAAAAAGAGTTTACTCCTGGACAAAAGGAGGGTTACTTTGCGGCATCGGGATCTGCTCTGACGGGTCTTGGCTTATCAGCTTGTTTAAGCTAAGGGAACACCGCTTCTGAAGCCCTGTTTGTCAGTACCGCAGAACAGATGATGGAAAATGCAACAGTTTTGATGAATTAAAACTGGGATTTTTAACACAACAGAATTACCTGGAGGTTTTTCTGTGGGATTAAAAAATAAAGAAGATTTCTTCAATCTACTGGAGTGGATAAAAGCTGCTTTTACTGAATGCAAGACCCCAACCTTGGAAAACTGCTTGTTTGAGCTAAGGGAACACCGCTTCTGAAGTTTTGTTCATCAACGCCACAGGTCTTGAATGGATTAAAGCCTGAATTACAAATTCTTCCTTTCTGATGGGATTAAAACACAAGACTACTTGGGTGGATTATTAAACAAGCTCTTCCTGATGGGATTAAACAAAGATATGTCCAGTCTGCTGGAGTGCAGACTTCTGACTGGAGTGCAACAGCATCACCTGGAGGTTTTTCTGTAGAACAACAACAAGATTTCCTGATAGGATTAAAACAAGTTTTCCTGGTGGAGATAAAAACACAAGTTGGAACACACCAAGATTACCTGGATGGATTAAACATATTGGATCGGAATCAGATTATTGTAGAATAAACCAACATTTTTGAAGATTATACAAATTATTGATTGGAGTACAACTCAATTCAATTAAAGCTAAAAACACATTAAAGCCCAACGTGTGGAAGACACCTTTGGTGAGTTGTTGAATCTTTTAACTCTTTAAATGCAAGTCATGTAACCTGATAAAATCTTTTCTGTAGTAAGAAGTGCTTATGCTGTTACCTCCTACAACTATTAATTAAAGAAACATAAAACGTACAAATTTGGATTTTTTTCATTGAGTCACGTGATATTAAATGATGGGAAACTTGGTTCAAGGATAACAACAATTAAGTGATGGTTCAAAGAGTAAAACAATATCACTTGGAGGGTTTTGAATGGTTTTATTAGCCTCAAAAGTAAACAACCCCCTGGGACCTTATTTTCCTAGGTCCTAAAAATTACTAGACCCGGAAACAATTGCTATCTACAAGAGGTAAGCTGTCGTTAATGCATGTTTCTCCGTGAGATACGATCTGACTCCATTCTGCTAAGTCAGGCTATCTAAGGGAGTGAAAACGAGGGTGTGATGTGCAGATGTTAGACAGTGAACAAGTCTAGGTGAATTACCTCATCTCAGCCTTAATCCTAACTGATCTGGAGACATATCGGGTAATACTCGAGTGCAAGGAAATTAAGGAACCATTACTGGAGTAGGCTGGAGTGAGGACTTGTTGCAAAGTCCTGCGGCTAACCTCACTCACGTAGAATTGACATGGCGCCCAACGTGCTTAAAGCATAAAGAACTCAAGAGACAAAAGCGTGCGTCAGTGGACTGACAAGCGCCAAATCACAACACTCCTAGGGTGGAGGAGTTGTAGTTACTGGGCTAGCTACCAGTTGAGTACCTTTTAACTCCACAGCAGTGGGGCGGGGTACATAGGGCTTACTAATGGTCTGCTGATCACAGATCAGGAGTAAGATTAGCAGCAGGTCTGTTTTCATCCCAGGATCAGGGACATAAAGTCAATCGGCTTTGAAAACATACCGACTCGAGACGACAAAAACGAAAAATGGCCACAGAGGTGGCACCAGTAGGACTGGAGGACCAGTCCAAAATGAACGATCCAACTGAACCAAAGCCCGAGCTGGTATCTACTACCATGACGGAGGATTCTCAAATCCAGCAGGTGAGAGCACGCATGGATCGAGGACAACACCTCACATCAGTCTGGAATCGACTCGGACGAACAGTTCCTCGAGAAAGAGATGTTGGGGCTCTAAGAGTGGTAGTAAGGGGAAGGACAAGAGAAGTGACCTTCATTGGGATGCCCAGTGAGACCTTGGTCCTCAAGATCGATCAAGCAGTAAAGTCTGGTGACCTAGAACAACAGTGTTGGGATGAAAAGAGAAAAGACGGGATGAAACAAAACCTAAGAAAGCAAAAAGCAGCCCATAGGGCTCAACAACAACAACAACAACAACATCATCAACACAGGGGGCATCAAAGACAGCCAGGACCACGGTGTAAAGAACGACCCCCGAGACCCCAGTCAAAACCAAAAAATGGGGACCAACTACATGGAAGATTTCAAGCCCCAGCAGCTAACACAACTCGTCAAAGATGGGGCGACTATGTGCCCTCAAAAGAATATGCTAAAATGACCCCTGATGAAAGAAAGGCCCTTCGTGAATTCCGACTGAGAAGAGATGGGGGGCCAGCTGAATAATGGCCGAAAGGTTGCGGGTTACCCTAGATAATGCTTATTGGGATGGTAAATCTATGCCAAAGCAGATGGAATACCTTACCTGATAGATTCTGGGGCAGAGGTGTCTATGACCCGCAGAAACCTAACGACAATCGGACACCATATGGTTCAATTGGCAAACAGGACCGTACAAAAACCTGAAAATATCCCCGAAGTAACCGAACAAAGAGTGTATGAGAGCAAATTCTCCCCGGATGGGAAAGAGAAGTTGAAGCAAATCATTGAGTCGGCTTCCGTAACTAGATTCAAACACGACTGCGGAGGCCTAGGTTCAAAAACCGTACACCTCATTGAAGGGGGAAGAAATGGATTTGAAAGTGCTAAGGGAAAACTGGTGACTCACCATGATTTGTGGAAGAAAATAGCCGAAATAAAGCTGAATCTACAAAGTTAGAGGTAGAGCACCAAAAGTCCCACACCAAGAAGAAGGAAACTACTGGTAGGGAAATGAAGAAGTGGACGTTCTGTACAAAGAAAAATCGTTTTGTCGATCGAGAAGTGGGAAAAAACCCCGGCGAGCCGAGGGTCCCACAGAGAATACGTGTTGGAGGTTGTGCGTAACGTGCATGAAGAGCTAGGTCATGCAGGCGTACAAACCTAGACACAGGAGGAGTTGGAGAGTCAGGAGCTCTGGATTCCCATGCAGCAAATTCGCAAGGTACTGCAGGACTGTGTGGTATTTGGTCAATACCACCTCAGGACGGCGTGGGTACCGAGTGGATGAACAACCTAACAGGTGTCACGGGTGGCACTTGTTAACAGTAAGAAAAACAAGAAGGCAACGGTGTTGCTATCATGCTGAAACAATTCTGTGAGTCGTTGGGCTTTCCAAAGGAACTGAGAGCTGATGATGGGACACACTGTCACAACGTACAAGTAGATCATTAGTGTCAGACTTTTGGGGTGATGCGTTTTCTCACTGCCCCCCACGCCTCAAGCCAACAAAGTTGCAGAAAGTACCACAGGTTTAGCCCAAAAATTAGATAGCTAAAAATGCTAAATACCAAAGAATGGAGCACTAAAACTATGGAAGTAAGGCAACCCTTGAATGACAGGCGTCGAGCTGGAAGACCCTTCCCCGGTGAGGAGCTTAACCAACGTCAATTTAACACGCTGGAAAGTAGCGGGGCCTCAAGGTCAAAGAGGAACAACCAGCCTCCAACACTTCATTTGAGGTTGGACAAAAGGTGTGGGTCAGGGCATAGGATCACCCATCAACAGTTGCAGTAGAGCCAAAATACAACGCCACAGACAATGTGAAGATATTGAACAAAAAACACGGTCGTGTTAACAAAGCAGGGAATCCAATAAATAGAGCAACTGAAGCCAATTCCTAGCTAATTCAAAACCAGAAACCGGATTTTGGCCAATGAACCAAGTACCATGCTCCCCTATCGTAGAATGGCCACTATATGCGGGGGAGTTATCTTAAGACAACAACCTCAGAGCTTTGGGCAGGTAGGGCTCTGAAGACCTTGGAGTACGCCAAGAGAAAATACCTGTCAACAGAATGCAAAATGATTAAGTGGAACAAGCTGTAAAACAGCTGTGAAGTCAACATGGAACCTACTGGCCTACCCATTTGGTGGGAAGGACCAGGAGAAGTTAGGCCCCTCAAAACTTGAGGTGAAGATAAAAGACGAAAAGATAAGCCCCTCAAATCTGAGGTGAAGAACAAAGATGAAGAAATTATCCCCTCTGAGGCGAAGAACCTGAGGCGAAGAGAAAAAATAAAGATGAAAAAATAAGCCCCTCAGAACTGAGGTGAAAAGAAAAGATGTACGGGAGTACAACTGAAGCCAGTAAAGGTGGATACCTTTATTTGTGGGAAAACTAGGACCACAGTTTTACCAAGAGTAATGATCTTCACACAATGGGAATTGAGTGAAAGAGGCCCAAAAGATTGTACCTGTGAATGGGAGGGGACTATGGTGAAGTACTATGTAAATTGTCAAACGAGGATGCTGCAGATTCCCAGAACAGCTGCACAAAGGGTAGACACGCCCATAAGACCTGACTCCACCCAGTGGATTAAAGTCTCGGTACAGATGGTCGTGGCACCATACAAGGGAGTGTACTCGGTGGGAGCTACGATACAGCTGATCAAAGACAATAAAGAAGACACAGAAAAGTCCCAACCCAGTTAAACAGAGAAAAAGCTAAGTGTGCTGAACGCTTGGGCAAGCAAGACATTTCTGTGGAAATGGAAGCACACGGACAAGGAAATGGACAACTAAAAACTGAACGACGGGGCACTAGGATCATCAATGGATCTCATCGCAGAAGAAAAGGTAGAGAATTATTAAATCAAATCATGAGGTGTCCAAATTATATTTGGAAAGGGAAAGATAATATAAAATCTTCAAAAATCATCGAAACATGCTAGTCCTGGGACAGAGAACCGCTTTACGATGACTCGGACTTAGAGGACGGGGAACCCACTTATGTGTGGAATTTGCTGATTCAACGATCCAGGAGAGGACCGTATCAACCAGCTCTAATTGTACGGAAAGAACTGGTAAAGTTAGACCGTCCCAAAAAGGACTACACCTTGAACTTTAAGTAAGTAAGTAAGTAAAGTTTATTTATATAGCACTTTTCGCAGATAAAATCACAAAGTGCTGTACAACATATAAATAAAAGATTAAAATAAACAGAAGAATTACTGTAGTAACATCCGATTAATCAAAACAATAAGAACAGCTGATAAAAACAAGAACAATTGATAAAAACACTAAATAAAAACATTTATCTAAAAGCTTGTCTGAATAAAAGTGTCTTGAGCTGGGTTTTAAAGGAATCAATAGAGGCGGTCACACGAAGAGACAGGGGCAGGGCATTCCACAGCCGGGGGGCTACGGCCTGAAAGGAAAGGTCACCCCGAGTTTTAAACCGGGTCTTAGGGACCTTTAGAAGGTTCAATGCTGAAGAACGAAGGGTGCGGGCTGGAGAATAGGGGATCAGCATTTCTGTGATGTACTGGGGGGCCTGTCCATCTAACGCTCTAAAAGTTAATACCAAAATTTTAAAATGAATTCTAAATTCAACAGGGAGCCAATGTAGATCATATAAAACCGGTGTGATGTGAGACCTTCTATTAGTTCCTGTTAAAAGCCTCGCAGCAGCGTTCTGGACCAACTGGACACGGGCAACAGCAGACTTATTAAAACAAGTAAAAAGGGAATTGCAGTAATCTAAACGAGAAGAGATAAAAACATGAATAATCATCTCCAGGTCAGATTTGGATAACATTGCCCTCAGTTTAGAAATGTTCCTCAGGTGATAAAAGCAGTTTCTGACCAGAAGCTTTGAATGTTTGTCCAAAGACATTGACTGGTCGAACTGAACACCAAGGTTTCTGAGGCTCGGCTGAGAAGAGGAGCCCAGAGAACCGAGATGTTGTTTGATGCGAGGAACTTTCTGTTCAGGGGCAATGATCAGGGTTTCAGTCTTGGCAGAATTTAACTGAAGGCAGTTGTTGGCTAACCACACCTTAATCTGGGACACACATTTTACTAGTTCATCTAACTTGTGTAATTCTGAGTCATTGAAGGAGCAGTAGAGTTGAATGTCGTCAGCATAGAAATGGTAAGAGACATTTCTGAAGCTATTTATAATCTTTGCAAGGGGTGTGATGTAAATAATGAACAGAATAGGACCCAAGACTGAACCCTGAGGAACACCATACATTAACGGAGAGGTCTTAGACTGTATGTTATTCACAAACATTGAAAATTTTCTGTTGTTCAAATAAGAGGAAAACCACTTCAAAACAGTTCCAGAAAATCCTAATTCATGTTGCAGTCGATGTATCAGAATTTTGTGGTCGACTGTATCAAAAGCTGAAGATAGATCTAATAAAATCAAAACACTGCTCTGACCAGAGTCTGCAGCCATCAAAATGTCATTGGATACTTTTAATAAGGCAGTTTCAGTGGAGTGCATTTTGCGAAAACCAGATTGAAATTTGTCCAGAATATTATTACTTTGCAAGAAAGTATTCAACTGTGCAGTAACTAACTTCTCCAAAATTTTAGCAAGAAAAGGCAATTTTGATATTGGCCTGTAGTTGCAGAGCTCAGTGGGGTCCAAATTGGGCTTTTTCAAGATCGGATTTAAAACTGTTTGTTTCAAAAGACATGGAACTGACCCTGTAGAAAGAGAAATGTTCTGTTTAACAGAACCAAAAATTACTACTGCTCATGTATAATGTTCTACAGGAACAAAGACCTAACTAAAGGGTCTCTTAGGTGTATCCCTGACTACGCAGTAACAAAAGACTCATGGAGAATGCCATACAACCCCAGCCCAATGGGGACACCATGGATCTTCAATGTTGTCTATTTAAAA
Organism: Garcialebias charrua; assembly: GCA_038048925.1. Classification (NCBI taxonomy): domain Eukaryota; kingdom Metazoa; phylum Chordata; class Actinopteri; order Cyprinodontiformes; family Rivulidae; genus Garcialebias; species Garcialebias charrua. The sequence goes on from JBBPBX010074101.1 coordinate 12,828, forward strand.
GTACTCGGAATGCAATTCAAAATCAGATGGGGCCATAATTACAGAGAGCCACATCAAACATATTTCTGCGAGATCTCCATAGGGGAGTTGGAGGTTTGGACAACAAGCCGAGCTATGAAAATAAGCAGCTACAACCGGGAAACGAACCCAAACAAAATAGTGGTTGAAAACACTGAGCTGCCCCTACGAATGCTGTGTGATCGAGTCTGCACGCCCATCAACGATTGGGAAGAGTACCCAATACGAATGGCTTACAGGACGACTGTATCATACAGAGGTCACCCACTTGTCAGTACAGTAACAGCGTTGGAAGAAAGGGGGGAACACTATGTGCAATATGGAAGAAAATCCATGGAAATGTTCAGACAGAGACTGTGGGAGGCGGAGGAACAGCGCCGAAGAGGTGAAGACCCATCTGACGAACCTTTTTGTGGGCTGCAAGGCCCCCAGCTTGAACCTGCATGTTGGGGGGTCTACCAATGGAAGTGGGTGTGGAGAGGGTTGAGACCAGAATTGCCACACCCATCTCCTCTCTGCGTGGAACTGTACAAAGGTCGTGTGAAAGGAAAAGAGGGCCAAGTCCCAGTGAGAGTCAAATGCGACCACATTGGCAATCTGGAACGCCCGCAGATGGTTGACCAGCTCACACCATGCAGCATGCAAAACCCCATAGAAGAGCAGTGACAGAGAAAGACATAATAGACTCAAGACTGATCGCCAAAAATACCAGAAAGGCTCATTTGGATGAACCTCAAGAACAATGTCACCCTAAGCTTTGTCCTCCAACCTCACCATGGATATTTAATGTGGTCTACCTGACGATAAAAGGAATAAGTATCAAATTGAGATGGGGACCCAAACCCCAACAGAAATGGCACCTGGAAGGACCCCAGCCTGAACCTACAGAATGGCTGGTGATTCGGTGGAAGTGGGTGTGGTAAAGACTGCAACCTGGATGGCCACACCCCTCTCCACTATATTTGGAGCTCCTCAAATATCGAGTGACCACAACTCACAGGCGCTCGAAGAGGGAGCCCAGAGCTAAAAGAAGCAAAGTCTTTGAAAAGAAACTCTCTCAACATGACAAGCCTGGAAAGTAGACTAAGTCGAGATGATTCAAACAGCGATGCAGATCCACACATCAATGAAGAAGATCCACACATCTATGAAGATGCATCACAAATCTATGAAGATATGGCGACCCCTGACCGACCTAAGGACTGTTTAAGGATTATGAGAATGGATAAAGCAACTTGTCTACGAACCCTGCTGCGGGGATTCGTAGTGTTAATAGGCTTAGTTATGTTGTTGGTTATTTTGTATCAAGCCGGAATCAGACCATGGAGCCTGACGCATGTAAAAGTCTCCCATGGGAGATCCAAATATGCAAACATGACCTGCTGGGACACCACGCAAAGAGACATCTTCGTACCATGGGACAGAAATGAAACTGTTGAAAATCTTACCAAGACCTGGGAAAGAGTAAGACTAGCAGGCTATCCAGCTTGGATGTACCAGCTGGGAAACACCCCTGAATGGGTGTCTGCAGTAGAAGCTGAGAACCTAACGGGGCCAGACAAACCCCACTTCAAGGTAATCAATCTACTGATTTTGCCTGAAGGAATTGTGACCTGGATAATGCTCCTGCATCACAACATAAAAAGGACAACGAGATGTAACTGGATTCATCTGGACAAAGAAACCCCTGAATGGCACTGTGATTGGGGCTGTAGACCACTAATGGGATTATGCCACCAAGGATATTGGGAGGCTGAAGTGATTTATCCTGCCCCACCGAAGGATGACAGCTGCCAAGCCATACTCCCTCGTTGGGAATTTTGGGGTAATATTCATCTGGACTGTGACAAAGTCCCTCCTTTCATCAGAAGAAACCGGACTGGAGAACATCAAAACCTAACCAAAAGTCAAGACTGTCCACACCGTAAAACACAAGACGGTGCCAGAATCAACGCTACTGAGCAAAGTCCCAAAGTACGACCCAGGAGGTTTGATTCCGAAAGCAGAAAGAAATTGATCATTTTAGCCAACACCGCTTAAAAACCCCACCTGCTCATGCTAGTATATAGAATTTAGTTTACTTATTTACTTCTTTACTTATTTACTTATTTACTTATTTCACTTATTTACTTATTTACAATGTCCTGATACAACCGGCCCAGCTAAGCCGGAAGAACCTGACAACACTATCCCAGTCAGTTCATCAGTTGCTGATCCCATTGACTCAGAGTCTGACTTGACTCATGAAGACCCAAGGCCAACACCACCGCATCAGCAGGTGATGGATGAAAATGCTCCCTACTCGCCTGAAGGATGTCTGAGGCCAGGGAGAATGTTGCTCCTGATGCTCGATCAACAAGGGAGAACGAAGAATAATTGACCACTACAGGATCTCCGGAGATGACCTGAGGAGATGACCTGAGGAGATGACCTCACCTCAGCCGGGCGACACACGTGGAACCGACCAGGATGACTACACCATGATGGAGGTTGAGAAGAAGCGAACAGCAATCCAGGGTCCAGAGGCACCAAGGATCCCGCGTGACCTGACGACGACATCTCGGGGTCCCAGATGGCATGGACACAGATGACGAGAAGATCACGATGAGTGTTAAAGGACTTGTTAGAGCAGTACCGCCTGTTTTCAAGCAGAGGGTGTCAAAATATGCAGGACTTTTAGGTTGAAAACAGACTTATACTGCTACAAAAATCTTTACAACACATATACACACACATGGTAAGTTGCCTTTGGCACAGGGCTGAGAGCAGGGTGTGATGGTACACTTTTTATCCCTTGGTGTTTGACCCTAGATTAGTTTAATTTTTATGGCATTTTAAACTCATATGTTTTTTATTTTTAGGCTTTGGTTGTATTTTAGTAAACTGTCTTTGAGTTGTTGTGTGGCATTTTCAGTTAACCCTGTGCTATAAGAAATAAGTTTGAGTCAGGCCTTACATGCACACACTAGGCAGAAAAACCAAGGCCTCTGAAAAGCAGCAGGTCTCTCTCTGAGAAAATATGGATCAAAACTAGATAAGAAGCTGCAAGGAGTTGTTACAAAGAGCTTGGGCTTCTTATCAAGAAGAAAGAAAATAGTTTTTAGGGTATTTAAATCTCATACAGAACTGATCAAACATATAAATATAATCTTTTATTGGATAGCGATAAAATCATAGCATTTTGAATCATGATGCAGACACACAAAACCATACGAACAGCAGGCCTCACATTTACATACACACGCATAGCAAGAGCACACACACACACATACACACACACAGAGGCATGCTGTCATGCGCTCAAGCAGGTCTGCTTGGAGCAGAAATATAGGTCAGATGAGATAAGAACGTGCACACTTTTGCCAGAGCAGAAGAGAGTCTGCAAGGTTGATTCAAAGCCTGTTAGAAAGGGCAAGCATTTACAACAAAGAAATTCAAACATGCAATGATTATGTGAAATGTGTATCCTATAATTAACTGAAGATGCATGATTAGTCCGAGGGACTGAGCGAAATGCAATTTCGGTCCTGTGTATGTCCTGTACATATTGCAGTTCTGACAATAAAGTTGACTTTGACTTTGACTTTGATTATAGTATTGTGAGTATAATGATGTGATTTACATGTTTTCTTTTAAGATTCACAACAAACCAACAGGTGCCCCACCGCTGGGTGTTGAAAATAGTTTGTGAATATTACACAACACGTTAAAAAAGTGGTTTTTCCACAGTTTGAGTAAATGTGGGTAAAAGTTGAGAATCTAGGTGAAAGTTTAAACTTGTTTGACCAGGAAAGGAGGGGCTGAGAGCTGAGAGGTAAGGAGAAAAATATTATGTCATCGTTTGATGAGGGCTGGACAGGAGGTGTGGACTTCACCTTACCAGTGCCCAGTCAGAACCTAACAAAATGATGTAATTAACCAAGGGGGGAGCAGAAAAAAAGCCCAATTTCCCTATAAAGGATGAATTTGAGAAGAGAAATTTGCTGAGTTCCTGAGTTCCTGAAAGGTTTTGAAGACCTTTGGATTTACTTGACAAGACTTGGACCTTTGGAAGCATTTCTGAAGACTTGGAAAATCTGAAGAGGATTGCCTTTTTTGAAGAAAAGAGGAATCTCTTTTGCTCAGCCCAGATTTATTTCCAATTTTTCAAATTTGGACATTAGCTTCCAGAGTGGAGTAACAAGCGATCAAACTCAGTTCGAGTTGAAGAGTTTTATTTTTCTTCCTTGCTTCTGGAATAATTCCTTGAAGAAATATACCTTTGAAGAGGTAAGGAGGATTGCTCCCAGCTCTTGTTCATCTAAATTTATATTAAACAGCAAAAAAACTTCCTTCTGCACAAGGATTAAATGATCAGATACTCTTTTGAGTCACCCGAAGCGAGGTTGCTCGATGGAAAGCAGACGGGCCTTGTGTTATCAGTTTGTTTGAGCTGAAAAGAACACAGAGTTCTTTTTATCCTCCCTGCTGCTGCAAGAAGACCTTTTGACAGTTCAACGGAGCTATGAATGGATATTTTCACATTATTTTGGATTAACTGATTTCTCCTGATTTGAAAGGATTTTTTGTGGAACAAACAAATTCTTTTTGATTTAATTCAACTATTAATTAAGTTACTGTTTTGGGTCATCCGAGACCGACCCCGGAGCAGGATCTGCCCACTGAAGGCTGACTGGCCTTGGACTGAGAACTGAGAAAACACGGTGTACTCTTTATCTCCATCCTGCTGAAAGTACCTCATCAACTGGACAGAACCAAGAATCTTGTGGAAAAAACTACACGCTTTGATGAATTAAAGCAGAGAGTCAAGAGTGCA
>JBBPBX010074102.1:0-17661 GCA_038048925.1 Garcialebias charrua
ATCCTTTGGAAAACAAAGTCTTATAATCCACAACGGTAAATCCACAACGATGGGGTTATTGATTTCATCAGCAAGAATGGATTTTAATCAGCATGTAGAGGGGATCCCTCGATTGAAGCAGAGGAGGCGGGCCTTGGATGAAGGTTGAAGACCAACGTTGGATCAGCAGGTCCCCACATCGAAGGTTGCAGGCTGGATGGCTTCCAGTCGGTGCCACCCTGGTTCAATGTGTCATGCAATTATGTGGTTTTAGGTGGGCTTATGATTGGGATTTTACATTAGGCCCTACCTATATGCACCTGGTATGTAAGCTATCATGGATTAGATCAGCTACAATTACCAATTAAGGGGTGGATCAATGCTGTAAAAATCAGATATAGGGATCTATACCTATAGAAATGTGGAGGGCTTCTGTAACGAAGGCCTCTTCTTTCAAACTATTCCTCCATTCATTATTTAGTTTAGGTTAAACTAAAATAAAAAAATGAAAACTAGTTTGGTCTAAATGTCTGTTGTCTTTTAGACGAACGACGCAAGATTTGGTATTCCCTATAAATTTTGAAGTCTATGGCGAGACTCATCAAAATGAATAGATCTAGAATAGAAACGATCGAATCGGTTCTACCTAAATGATTGGGAGATCAGTGTAGATTATAGTACCTTAAGTAGTATTAATCTACAATGACTCTTCAAAGATTGAGATCTTTAACAAAATGAACAGCATGTTGGCATAGTTAAATCCATTTAAGTCTTCAACTAACATTAATCAAAACCTCTTTTGGCTGGGAGTGTTCAGAAAACAATAACAACTTCAATAACACAAAAGTAGCAATTAAGCAACTAAAAACAACGTTTCACTACGTCAAACTCACTCTGGTCGTCAGATTCCAACGTGTCACACACAAGAAAAACAGTTCTTAGCTTTATAACCGATGTCAATTAAATCCTGCAGATTTAAACGGTTGTTAAGGTTAGTTTTTTGTTGTGGGTTTTATGCTTAGCGTTTCTAAGTTCTAGTTGGAACGGTTTCTTTTCGCAACTAGTATAGTTTAAACTGTTTAGTTTATTTACTATCCTGTGCTTGGACGACCTTATTTTCCCATGAAGTCTTTGAGTTTGCGAGATCTTTGTCGTTTGTGGGGTTATTGAAATCTTTGTCCTTGACATGGGCATGACCTAACATCACCCCCCTGTGGTCATGAGGGACCACGCGCACAGGTGTGGACGTCCATCCATGGGCACGAGTTAGGATGCCTTTGTTTAGTTCAAGCTGTTCACGCAGTTTATTGGGAACCTTGTACAGGAACCTTACAGGTTTCGGCCAACGTATCTCTGTACGTTTACCTCTTTCTGCGTAATTCAGGTGTGTCACAACTGTCGGCGCAGTCGCAAGTGTGTTTGACTGGTCAGACTGCGATGGGTCACTGTCGTTGTGATGTGTGTCTTCCCACTTCATGAATGAAGAGGCACTCTTTGAGTCTGTCAGAACTATGTCATCGCTGAGTAGTTCCAGATTCAAATGCTCTTGAACCAAGGTTTCATCGAAAGCTTGGCTGATAACTGAATTACCTGTCCCAGAGGACAGTACAGCGTTCTCGGTGTGTGATCCTTGGGTCTCTACACCGTCCTCTACCCGTGGTAGGAAGTGTGAGTCTGCCCCCCTTTTGTTCGAGGAGGGGTCCTCAAAATCTGTAACAATGGAGTCCAAGTGACTGTCAGCGTGTTGTAGACTGTCACTTTCAGGACTCGGATGTCCTTGAACCAAGACTTCACTGAAATCTTGGCTGTATGCCGAATTACCTATCCCACAGGACAGTACAGCGTCATCGGTGTGGGACCCTTGGATCTCCACACCTTCTTCTACCGGTGGTAGGTAGTGCTCAGTGAGTGCTGAAGGTGTCAGCTCACAAGTGTGTCTGACTGGTTTTCAAAATAAACTTCAGAAAACAAATTCTTTCAGAAATGAGTGAAGGAATCACAGTAAGGCTTTACTGTGATTCCAACTGAAACGTGGGTCTAGTGGACACAATGACCGGGACGTTTCCAGCTTTTCCAGAGGAGGAAACCAGTTGTTAGAAAGTCCTCTCCTTCGACACACTAAAATGAAAATAGGAAATGGATCTTTATATGGGAGGCGGGGTCTTCCCCACCTCCTCAATATCTATTGGCTGGTTTAACAAAACAACAGATGGAGTTTTCATCCCATAGGCAGAAATGTCTCTTGACGGACAACAGGAAAACTGTTTACAGAATCGGCCAGATGGCCTGGCCTGTGAGCACAGAGAATATTATGGCTAACTTTCACAGACAAAACAGAGAAGGAAGTGAACAGCCTTTACGTCCCAGATTCAGAACCTGCTTGTTCTGCAGAAATAAAAACCAGCAGAAGGTCAAACTCATGCAAGTAACAGATCATCATTAAATGACAAAATATACTGTAGATCAAATTTGAATTAACACACATTAAAGAGGAAGTTCAATCTGATTAATTAGTGTCCATTAATTCAAAATAATTGTAACACTTAGAGTTTCAAAGAGATGCAGAGAGGTGTACTTGAAGGTCAAGCCTAAAATATCAGAGATGAGGTGTTCCACTACACTGTTTAGTGCTCATTTATAGTCAATTCAAAAAACAATGTGTGTTCTAGGTTGCATAATACAAATAAGCCAAAGCGTCAAACAAAACGAGGGTAGAAGAAATCAATATTTTTAAATAAAATTTATTTTGAAACGTTACTTTTGTAATGTGCTAAGTAATAAGATGGGGCGATCAAGTCACTGCAGCTGGCCTACAACACTTGTGATCCAAACAACGACAAAAATACAGCCGTACACCGCATGCCATGCAGCTAAACACAGGTTTTTAATGTGTTCTGTGTTCAGAAGCATACGCTTAAAGGTGGGGTATGTAACATTGTAATGTAGTCTGTAACTTTTCAAACAATATATTTTTAACATATTTCTTCACTCTGTCACGATCTACTGGCAGACTGATGTTAGACAAAGTAATCTCTGAAAAAAACTATAGTCCCCTTGCTTCTCTATCAGCATTTATAAAAACACTGAAAACACAGAGTGACCCGGACACTGACCAGCCAATAAAAACAGAGTTGTTTGTCACGCCCCAACCCACGCCCCCGCCTGTCACAGCCTCAGCGCCGCGGCTCGTTCTCATTCAAAGGATTGCAAAGCGATGCAGGACTGTTTTTTATGTGACACAAATTTATTAAAGGGGACCACATATTGGTTTTTTAAATTTTTATGGTATGTCTGTGTGCTATCCAGACCCCGTTCATTCAATTTAATACAAAAAATAATTCTTAGATAATAAATTATACCCTTTTTAATTCTGCCATTTCTAACTTCCGTTCTAAACGACCTGTTTATGATAATGAGCTCTGAAGTCCACGCCCGTCAAAACTCTGTCTCCGCCCTCTGTAACTGCCAGTATCTCAAACTGTTTATGATAATGAGCTCTGAAGTCCACGCCCGTCAAAACTCTGTCTCCGCCCTCTGTAACTGCCAGTATCTCAAATCTGTTGTTGTTTTAAAATTAGCCTTTTTTTATTACTCGTTTGACTTACTGTTAGTGCTAGCTTAAAAAATAACTTACCGAAAGCTGTTTGTGTGCGCCGCCATTAGCTGCTCCTTTTTATCATGCCCTCCCGAATCCGAGCTCTTCCTCCTCCTTCGTACAAACAGCCCGCGTAGCTCCTGCTAGTTGCATGCGGCGCTTTGGTCCACCACGGCTGCACATCCATCCAGATAAACGCAAAGAGTGTTTCCAGTTAATTTGTCCATATGAGGCAACCTAACCTCTGACCGGACCGGACCCACACTGTCCTCAAAAGCCAGCAGCTAACTGCAGCCCGATCTCTCCGGAAAAAAAAAAAAAAAAGATGCCGCGACCGGGAAGCGAACCCGTGTCCTTCGGATAACGAGTCCAATTCACTACCTCTAGACCAACCGGGCAGTTATGCAAAAAGCAGTCTTTCATCGTATAAGAAACAATCACAACCACCTACATTTAGAACGCTGAAGTTTTGATTAGATTTTGATGAAGTGAAAGGTATTCTTAAAATAAATAAGTTGCTAATCTGAAAATATATCGATCAGTGGTGCTTGATGGTACAGACTGTCGTCCCGCGAGTAAGTGTGTGTGTGTGCACAGTTTTCTGCCGGCTGCGCGTTGGGAGCGATATTACACTAAAAATTGAACTAAAACGTAAAAATAACAATTATAAAGTATTATTATGTCGATGTATATATCTAGTTTCACCCCGATTTCTCCGAAACAAAAGGCTTTAAATAAAAAGGGGGAAAAAAAACGATGCCGTTGACAGGACGCGAACTCTGGTCTCCTGCGTGCCGCTCAAGTGTCGTAACCGCTCAACCAAACTGACAGTTGTGCAAGAGCAGTCCTTCATCATATAAGAAACAAGTCCAAACCGCGAGAGTGTGTGTGCACAGTTTCAACGAGACAGAGTTCATTCAAACAAGGTAATAAAACATTCTGGTTTTACTCAAGATGTGCTGCTGGCTGGAGCAGGGCTGAGCCCATAGCCCCCCCGGGGGCTAAATAAATGAATAAATAAATAAATGACCGCCAGGTCAGTTCCTAAACTGCTCGGCAACCGTGACGTTTTTTATACTGAAGTGGGTTGAGCCGCACCAGGGGTTGCTAGTTGAGGGGCTGGACTCAGGTTTGGTGTGGGTTGTGGTTACGGTTTGTGACGTCACAAACCGCAGGAAGTGCAATCGGAGTGTTTCTATCTAAGATAAATAAATCTACTTAGAGTAAATAAACCACTGGGTGCATTTTTTTAGCACTAGGACTGTTTTTTTATGAAGTACATACCCAAAGTTCAGTAAAAAAAACATTAAAAAGTGAATTTTGAATGTGTGGTCCCCTTTAAATATCCCTTCTTCATCCCAGAGCTGGACTTTTATTTAGTTTTTTTGCCAAAAGTCAAGTGATCGCTTCATCCTCCACTCACAGGAATGAGGAAATGGATTTGTCACGACTCACGAGCGAATTAAATCATGTCCAAAGTGACTGGTGAAGCTCTGCTGATTACAGGGTCTTTTTGTGTTGTTGGACGAGTGATTCATGGTTTTATTATATTTTTTAAACAGTTATATTATCATATGAACCCTGGACTCACATTTTTTAAACAGTTATATTATCATATAAACAGGGGAGTGGTGGCGCAAAGGTTAAGAAGGTGAGCTTGTGATCGGAAGGTCGCCGGTTCAAGCCCCGGTACCGACAACATCAAAGATGTGGGTGGGATAAGTGAAGCGGTCACACTTGTATCCACCCTCATCTGCCCCACTCTGGGCCCTTGAGCAAGGCCCTTAACCCCCACCATCTGCTCCCCCGGGAACCCTAGATATCAGCTCTCTGCTCCACACAGAGGGCTGTGGTTGCTCGGTGGTCTGTGGTTGTGTCAGGAAGGGCATCCGGCGTAAAAACAACTGCCAAATCTTCGTGCGACCAGTTCGCTGTGGCGACCCCTAACGCAGGGAATAAAGCCGAAAGAATAAAAAAAAATAAAAAAAATTATATAAACACAGAACTGTCCAGAGACAGGACATGTAGTGGGGGCGGAGCATTCCAGATATTCCAAACCTGCGCTGACAGATATGAGGAAATCACGAGCGCATGTCCAACGTTGTTTCATGAAGCTCTGCTGATTTCTGCTGGTTTTTGTGTTGTTGGACAAGTGCTCCATGGTTTTATAATATTTTTAAAAGGTTTTATTAACATATAATCACAGAACTTTGCAGCGCAGACAGGACATGTAGTGTGGGCGGAGCATTCCAGACATTCCAAACCTGCGCTGACAGACATGAGGAAATCACGAGCGCATGTCCAACGTTGTTTCATGAAGCTCTGATGATTTCTGCTGGGTTTTGTGTTGTTGGACAAGTGCTCTATGGTTTTATTATATTTTTAAAAGTTTTTTTTAACATATAATCACAGAATATTGAAGCGCTCCGAGCAGACACACAGCAGGGGGCGGAGCAGAACTCAAGTTCAGCAGAAGCACGGACTGTCTGGCTCCCCCTCTGAGCCATATATAGCTCTGAGGGGAGGGGACAGAATGCTTTTCTGCGCTGAAAATACTGTATTTCTAAGTCCCAGAGTGGTCTAGAAATCGCATACCCTAGCTTTAAGCTGTGTGTGTGTGATTAAATACACGCAACAACATTTTACAACTGTTATTTTAGTACAAGTTTAGGTATTTACTTACTGAAGACGCGACTATCCGCGAAATCTAAACTTGGGGCGGGGTGGGAGTTTACCACTAGAGGGGGCGTGAACGCAGGACAACCCCCAACCTCCTCCCCTCCTTGTCTCTCGACACGCCCATTTTGAGGGAGATTTTGAATCTGCTTCGGGGGAGGAGTTACTGTTTCACAGTGGATTGAGGCCCACTTTAATAGCTGGTGAAGATTCTCAGTCATCCAGGAGATGGTAAATTCTAAAAAGTGCCAAAAAAAACCCCAAAGTATTAAGTACAGTATAATAAAGTCCAGTTGTTTTTGTCTTGAACTTTTTTGAATTTGTCATTATAGCCACGTTTTCCTATTACATGATACAACAGCCAACCTCATGCCATACACCTGTTACTACTCTGCTGCCATCAAGTACTGCTGTTTTTTTTTTTTTTCAGTCAGAATGAATGGAAACGGTCATATCTCAGTCAAAAATGGTTTATAAATATGGGGGAAAATCCATAAATATGTCACTTCGGCCTATAAGTCGCAGGGCATGTAAATTATGCAAAAAACTGACTTACAGGCTGAAAAATACAGTAGTTATTATTTTTCTCCCTCTCTTTTTGAATTGTGCATGTTTTCAGTGTTGAATTCTTTTAATTAAACTGTTCTGTTTTCAAGTTTACAGTTTTTTGTTTGCCATTAGAGATATGTTATGTGTGGGAACAATTAAATAACTTTTTGTCTTGGGTTAGATTTAAATAACAAGTAGGTCAGTGCTTTTATTGAGGCAAGAAGCAACTTGATGTATCCAATAATTGTTATAAAACTACATTTACTACCAAAGTTTAGGGGAAAAAAATGACAGTAATCTATCACTTTACAATTACATGTAGTTGCTCTGAACTGAAATACAAGAGGTTGCCGCTACGGTTGCAGCTCAGTGTCGTGATGGTATAAAAAAATATTGTGATGGGATTAAAAAGGTATTAAAAGGTAGCCTATTAAATTTAACTCAAGAATTTCTGTATATACCCTGTAATAAAGGGAACCTCAGACATGAACTTCCAAAAACAGTTTGTCACGTGCCCGACCAGAGAGGGAAACACGCTGGATTTGCACTATTGAGTGGTGCTTACCATGCTGTGCCCCGCGCAGCCCTGGGACGCTCCGAGCATGTCATGACTCATCTGATCCCCGCATACAGATGGATACTAAAGCTCTCAAAACCTGCAGTGAGGACATTCAAAAAGTGGACCAGTGAAGCTGTGGAGGAGTTGCGCACATGTTTTGACACCACAGACTGGGACATGTTCAAGGTTTTTACAGACCGTTTAGACGATTACACAGACACTGTGACGTCATATATACATTTCTGTGAGGACAGTATCATCCCATCACGCGCTAGTCATTTTTAATAACGTCAAACCCTGGTTCACATCTAAACTAAGACAGCTCAGGGCCTGTTTACACGGCGCGTATTTTGACTGTAACCGCTACTTTCTCTTTGCGACTTTGCTTATCGCCTACACGACGCTGCTGGCCCCCCTCGATGACACCGATACTTTTCTGACCCTGCTCTCAAGGTGGAACTTTTTCGCAGACCCCCCGTTGATAATGTAAACATCTCCCGTGGAGCTTTTGTTTGAACACATGCACGCAGCACGCACGCGCAGACAGCCGGCATTTTAACAATGGCGGTGGACTGGACAGTGGACACACGCACCACTTTCTGAACTATAGCTGATGGAATATATTTTGATTCTCATATTTAATTATTCTACACCTTACCTGCATCTGTGTTGGAAGAGAGCAGCTGCCTGGATCCAGTTGTCTGTTAACGAGGCAGTCGGACATTTCACGTGTCACGCTGCACTATAACATACTAAATGTGCTATATATTAACAGTTTAACAATAATAAACAGTATTTATGTTAGCGTGGGAGATATTTACATTTATCTGAGCTAAATGAAGCTATCTGGACTCGTTACGTCATGCCTAACATGCTGCTGAAAATGAAGACACCAGGTTGATTTTTAATTTATTTATTTATTCAACACCACAAACTCATGTCACAAACACTGAGAATTAAATTGAACACTTTTAAAAACACGTTAACCGAACTTTAATGAACTGGACTCTGTTGTTTTCATCCCACTGGACCCACATCCGAACCGCCGGTCCGCTTCGTGGAACAGCTTCGACCTCGCAGGAAAAAAATAAAAATAAAACCTCAGTTGGTTGTTCTGTGATCGAACTAAACACAAGGAAAGATTATTAAGAACATGGTTTACCTTGTAGCGCTGCTGTAAATCAGCTGATTCTCACGGACTAAAGTCAGACATGTTGACTCGGTTCTGGTTCTGCTCAGCAACTGGTGTGCAGATGAAGCGGTCCACTTGGTGTCAGATCTGTTGACTCTTATCCAAATTCCAGCTTTAACTTGTTGTTAACTTGTTGACAACAACTTGTAGTAGCTGAACTTTTAGCCAGAGAGGAAAACAGGCTGCCTCGTCTGCTCTGTTTACCTCAGGCAGCAGTGGCACGCATGCGCAGTAGTGAAGGTTCCAAAGATCACAGCGCCATCTACAGGCCCAGCATGGTAACTACAGTAAATTCATGAGTACGGGGGGTGGAGGGGAGAGAGTCGTATCCACAGAATTCGCCCATGTCAACGCAAAACTTTCAACCTAATTAACATACCCAAAAGTTGCGTTTCCCCCACACAGTGTCCGTGTAAACAGGGCCTCAGTCAGCAGAAGGAGGTTGCTTTCAGAGAGGGAGACAGAGACAGCTACAGACGTTCAAAGTATGGATTCAGCAGGGAGGTGTCGAAGGCTAAATCCAGGTACAATGCATGACTGGAGCAGCAGGTCTCCGCAAACGACTCTGCCACTGTATGGAGGGGGCTGAAAGAGATCACGAACTACAGGCCCAAAGCACCTCACTCTACAGACAATCTCAAGCAGGCTAACGACCTGAATGACTTCTATTCACGCTTTGAAGTCATGGACTCACATCCCTTCATCTCTCACACTATTCCAATCACTTCTGATTGCCCCCATCCCCCTCTGCTCTCTCAGTTCAAGAGGAGGATGTGAACAGGCTGTTTAATGCCCCTTTTCCACTTACCGGCCCAGAGCGGCTCAGTCTGGTCCGGTCTGTTCCAGTTAGGATCGGCTCACATGCACGGTTTTGTCTCCATTCACTACTGCAGCCCTTCTGTGGGCGGGGTGTAGAATCTCACTCGTCCTACCACGTGGTGGCGGTAGTGTTACCTCAAGCTATTTACTAGCCACCACTAAACATTAGAAGAAGAACACCCTGCAGGACCTTGTCTCACCACCTGTTGGCGGTAATGTCCCTTGAGCTATTTAATGCTCTGATCTTACTTTTATTGCCTTTTCAGCTTGTTTTAAACCCCTGTGTTTTCCATTTTCTTTCTTTATAATAAAGATTATTCTCATATATGTACAAGGTTCCTGTTAACATTGCTTAACACATTGATCGCACTGCCCTGTAATCAGTTAAACTATTTTTACAGTAAGGTACAGATTAGGAATTAATTAGGTTTCAATTGGCCCTGTAATATTAAATGTTTGTATTTCATTAAATTTAAACGGTAATATTTTGTCAGGGATAATTCAAAGTCAAATGCAAATGGATAATTTGGTTTAAACTGTCCCATAAACATTAAAAGCATGTTTCTTTAAACGTAAAAACAAAGTATTAATAATTAAATGTTTGTTGATCAGGAAACTCGTTTGGGCATCCAAGAACAGCTTCATCGGGGTTGATGGCGACGTCTGTGCATCCTTGGAAAAGCTGCTGCACCCACAACCCGACATCAGGATGGATGGATGGATGGATGGGTTCATGTTGACATCTGTGCATCCTGGCAAAAGCTGCTGCACTACTCATGACACGACATCAGGAAGGATGGATGGATGGATGGATGGAGGGCTGTTCAAATCTAATAATCTTTTTCTTATGATTCTTTAAAGGTCAAATGCAAATGGAAAATATTCTTAACTTCCAGTATGTTTTTAAACAAACACTATACTGTACACACTTAACATTGTAAAATATGTTTAGGAAATTATTGTTCAATGACACCACTTAAGAAATAAAATGTTTATTATGAAAACTAAGAAGTGAAAAAAGCACAAAAATAAATACTGCATCCACCTAAATGATTTTTTTCCTGTTGTCTCATGGGCTTCCTCCAGAAGACACAAGTTGATAAATTCTGGTGTTGACTTCTTCGTCTTAACTGTAAAAAAAAGAAAAACATGGTTACCGGTAATTCAGTCTAGAAACTGTTTTATATGTAGATATATTTTATAAGATATATGTAAGATATATATACATATATCAAATATCTCAGAAACCACAAAGCAGATATTTTTCAAACCAACACAGTGTAATCACTACATGTTTATGTGCATACTGTAAGCTGTTGGAGTTATTTGAATTAAAATTCGATTTTTATAGACATAAGTGTGTCGACCTAGCTTTTTTTTCTACTAGTATTTAACACATATCTTATATCTCAGAAACCACAAAGCAGATATTTTTCAAACTAACAAAATGTAATCACAACATGTTCATGTACATACTGTAAGCTGTTGGAGTTATTTGAATTAAAATTCGATTTTTTAATAATTTATTTTCGAAGCACATGTGACAGGTTTGGAATTAGTCAAAACAAATCAATTTAAATCCAGCAGATTTGACCACAACGTGACATTATTAAGGACTTGTTAACCTGAGGAACCCTCGTGGTATAAAGCCAGCTATGAAATATATTTTTTAAGCTTTTATTTAGCTACATTTAAAAGAAAGAACGCCGATCGACCCCACCCGCGCGTGCATGTGATGTGCACGTGTCGACCTACTTTGTTAAATCCAGCTGATTTGACCACAACGTGAAATTATTAAGGAACTGTTAAGCTCAAGCACCCTCTTGATATAACGTCAGCTATGAAATATATTTTTTAAAGCGTTTATTTAGCTACATTATAGAAATAAAGACGGCTCACGTGCGCGCGCGGGGGCGCGCGTGCACATGGCGAAACTACTTTTTAAAATCCTGCCATTTTGACAACAACGTGAAATTATTAAGGAATAGTTCGGCTTAAGACACATGTTTGCTATAATTTTAAATACAAATAATTGTTTTTACCATGTTAATCTTGTAAAGTCCTTCGGTGTTTGCTCCCTCACGGCAGCCACTTCCTCAAACTCAGTCCAGCCTCCTCCCCACGGTTCGGGGCCAGCCGGCCTGGACCCTGCTCTGAGATGAGTCCGGAATCTTGGCGCGGCGCCGTACATCTGTGAGGTGGAAATGCTGTCCAACGCGCGTTTGGCACGCAAATATGACGTCACATCCGACCCGGGCCACCAAGTGGAAAAGGGGCATAAGAGGCTGAATACACACAAGGCTGCTGGTCCTGACTATGGACCTTACCAAGCTCCGCCCACAGGGCCGCGTTTCATTGGCTAATGCCCATAACACGTCACAGCGCAGCTTCCACGTGCGTGCCGGTCTCACAAAACAAACGCTACAGTAGCGTTTGTGAGACCGGCACCACATGCTACTTACATTGCTAGCTAGCATACGTGCAGAATTTTTTTGCGTCAGGGCTGGGAAAATTGTCCTCAACCGTCAGTGGGGTATCTGTACCGGAGATGTCAGGTACCCTGACCGTATTTGTGGAAGTAAAATTCACCGCTTCCCTATATGTGAAACTGAATGCCTTGCTTGGATCAAAGCTTGTGCACGACCACTGCGCTCGGCCCTGTTGCACAAAACTGAACAATTATTTCTTTCACCAGCAGAGAAGGGTTGACCTGCTTTTGAAACCTGCTAGTTAACAACACGCGGTCACGATGAGAGAAAGCCACAGTTCACTGAACGTTCTGGAAGTTGGGAAGAAACAGCTCGGCTAACTCCACATGAGCTAGCTAACACAACGAGCTACTCTACTGTCGATTTCACCTAAAACTGCACAAAATCGTGACACGAAGGCTGGATTTTAACTAACACACTGAACAGCTGAGCTCATTAGCCTTCACAAAAGTCGCTGTCGGCGTGTTTAGCAGCTAAAGCAGCAACGGCTAACCAATGGAGATTACAGTTAGCATTAGCTTTGCGACCAAGGCACACTCAAACTTTTGCCAACAACATAAATCACTGATTTCAAAAGTAATCCTCAAAACCATGAATGCCTGACTTACCCAGCCTTGCAGGACAATAGTCATCAGTGATCCTGTCCACAGCTGTAATAATGCTGAGCGTTCAGGAGCTGATGTTTTCCTCATCAAACAGTAGTAGCATTAGCTGTGACGCGCACGCTGTTGGAGGCATCGCGTGGATCAAACAACTTGATAACGTCCAAAAAAAAAAAACATGAACTTGTTGGTTCCCCTGTCTATTGTCATGGCTGATATTTTGTTGGAATCTGGCAGAAATGATACACTATTCGACTCAGAAATACCCTGCAGAGTCAGTCGACGCCATGTTTTCCATTGAAACTGTGCTGAGCTTGGGAGACACGGAGACCAACCGGAGCTTAGGGGGCGTTTCTGGGCGGAGCTTGGTAAGGTCCATTTTGAGGAGTTTAGCTGGAGCACTTCACCCACACAGACACTCCGGTCTGAGAGCGAGTCCAGACACAGCAAGATGGTGTTTTCTTGGAGTTTAATTAACTTTCCAGTTCGTTTACAGCATGAAGTTTCCCTTTTTTAGCTGTCCACTCATCATAACTGATAGTAACTGGCATTAACTGTCCCTTTTTCTGTCTGTCTGGTATCTGAAATAAAAGAAAACTGCTAAATAAGAACAAGCTAATATGTAGCTTAGCTTACCCTTAATATTACAGTAAGACAGAACTTTCAACATGAAATAAACATTTCTTGGACTGTCTCATATTTGCGCCAAAAATCGCCACCCCATTTATATATGAAAGAAGAAATTAGCGCTCATTAATGTTGTATAAACTCACCCTTGTCACAAACGCAGACAGGCATCCACGATAAAAACACCAACGGCTATAAAACCCAACAGCTTTTTTTCAGCTATATTATTTCCCCAAAGGACCCCTTAGCTGTCTAACAAGATGCCTGACGTAAAAAATACGAATTAGCTGTCTAACAAGATGTCTGAACAAAACAATGCAGAAATACTAGGGGAATTTATAACAGCCGCCCCCAGAATAGCCTAGCTATTATGTAAAGTCTATTAAATTCCCTAAGATGAAGTGGAGTCCCTGTAGTTTGTCCATCATCAGGTGGAATGGCCGGCAGCTGG
Organism: Garcialebias charrua; assembly: GCA_038048925.1. Classification (NCBI taxonomy): domain Eukaryota; kingdom Metazoa; phylum Chordata; class Actinopteri; order Cyprinodontiformes; family Rivulidae; genus Garcialebias; species Garcialebias charrua. Next base: position 13,539 of record JBBPBX010074102.1, read on the forward strand.
ACCATAAGTAGTACCGACCGCAGGTAGGTCTTCTCTCCAATCCGAACCTCAGCTGACCGGATCCGACCGTCTGCACTCTCGATCACCTTGACAACCTCCCCGATGGGCCACCGTGCTCTCTGAAGCTGGGGATCAACGATCATGTCGATCGTGCTCTGCGTGAGGTCATCAGTAGGCCGCCTCCACTCCTGCCGAACTTCCAAGAACGGAAGGTGATGCCGCAGGAACTGCACACAGAAGTGGTCCACCATCATCTGACAGTGGCGCCAACGTCTTCTTGTGACGGTGTCAGGAGCGTAAGACGCTTGGGGTAAGGAGGCGTCCCGCCGCCCCATCAACAATATTTGGCATCACTGGATCAGGATCAGCTATGTCTGATGAAACATAGCCTAAGGGCTTGGCGTTGGATCTGGTCTCGACCTCGATCTTCTTACGTATGTGCAGGAACTCGTAGTACGGGTTGGCTCGCTCCGTCTGGTATGACTCGATCTCCTCCAGCTTCACGGTGTCCACGATGGCTGCCAGAGACTGCTGGCACCGCTCCTTCTCCTGCTGAGCCGCACAGCTCAGCTGGGAGCTCAGCAGCTTGGGCATCTTCCTCTTGCACGGATGAGGAACGTGGACGTCCACTTCCTCGTCTGAGGGGCGGAGCTTGAGCTTGGCTCCCGAGGAGTCAGACTCTTGGTCTCCACACTGAGGGGAGGAACACTCCGAGGTGTTGCTGCTGTCCGTCTGAGCTGCCGGCTGGATGCTGGTTTGACTCTGCTCTTCGGCTGCGGACGAGGATTCGGGTTTCTCGTCAGCTGGCATGGCCTCCATCGGATCAGGGTGGAGCTCAGCTTTGGATTCAGAGACACCTTCTGAACTCAGGCTGCCTTCGAGTGGTTCAGTTCTGTTGGTCTCTGAGCTCTGTGGGACGTCGGTCCTCTCCTCAGCCTTGTGTTCAGGACTGATACAGGACACGTTGTCCTCCATATGAGACCCAGGACAAAAGGCTGCATCGTCACTAGGGGGCCAGGACTTCTTGCAGTCTGGATAGTTTATGATCCTGTTGTCTTCTGAGCCCTTGGACTCAGTTTTATTTAAACTGGGTGATGTCTCCCCTTCAGCAGAGACGGGAATGTGCAAACTGGTGGACAGTACTGGACTCCCCGCCCATTCTGTTCGTAGGTTCTCTGAACCAGTCTCCATGTCCTCTTCTTCTGGTCTGTCGGGGTTTGCCACAGGATTGTTGCTATGGTCAGTAAATTCTCTCTCACTATCACGAACCAGCTTGGGCAGTTCAGGTACAGGAACAGGCTGCTTTGGCGGCTGGAAACTGTATGTGGACTGTGGCATGGTGTACTGTGGTAGGGAAGAACTGTATCCATGAGGAGCTGGCCCTACCATGACAGGCACTGGCTGGTAGACTGTCTGTACTGCAGGATGCTGAAGCTGGAGAACAGGTTGTGGAGATGGACCTGGTTGATAACCTGACGGCTGCAAGATGGACTGTGTAGTAATAATCGGTGGGGGCTGGTGCTCAGGAGGTGCAGTGATAACTGGTGTATGCTGATACACAGGCTGTGCAACATTAACCTGCAGGGGCTGATACAAAGGCTGTGCAATGTTAACTTGCGTGGACTGATACACAGGCTGTGCGGTTTGATACACAGGCTGTGCCGCGTTAACTTGCATGAGCTGATACACAGGCTGTGTGATGTTACCTTGTGTGGGTTGATACACAGGCGGTGGCACTGCCATAGGGGTGTAGAGGTTCTGGCACTGAAGCATAATACTGTATTGTTTGATAGTGATGTGGGTTGCAGCACATGACGTGGTGTTGCTGGAGCCAGGGGTTGACGTGCTGGTGTTCAGCTGGATGTGGCTGGTATTCTGTATGGGCTGGACCTGTATAATTGGGCTGGTATTGTTGAGCATTTACAGCTGTAGTCACAGGATTAATTATTTGATAGGCTGGTTGGTATAACGTAGACATTGTGTTATACTGGCTTGTCTTATCGACTGCCGCCGCTGGGAAATGACGCTGTGAGAACCCGAGTGCTGAAAACAGCTGGCCATCTTGAATAGCAGACTTGGTCTGCAGGCTGAGTGACTGCAGCTGCTGTGCACTGGCACTTAGATTGTCATCCTGATGAGGGGCAGCATAAGACATTAGTGACTGAGGAACTTGGTAGTCCTGGAGGTGAGCTGGTAGCTGCCGTGGCCGTTCTGTTAATCTTGATGTGTCCATTTTGCTGATATGAGTGAAGTAATCCGACTCGAAGGACCATATGTTGAGGAGAGTTAGGACTGTATGTTGATTTTTGAGGAGTTTAGCTGGAGCACTTCACCCACACAGACACTCCGGTCTGAGAGCGAGTCCAGACACAGCAAGATGGTGTTTTCTTGGAGTTTAATTAACTTTCCAGTTCGTTTACAGCATGAAGTTTCCCTTTTTTAGCTGTCCACTCATCATAACTGATAGTAACTGGCATTAACTGTCCCTTTTTCTGTCTGTCTGGTATCTGAAATAAAAGAAAACTGCTAAATAAGAACAAGCTAATATGTAGCTTAGCTTACCCTTAATATTACAGTAAGACAGAACTTTCAACATGAAATAAACATTTCTTGGACTGTCTCATATTTGCGCCAAAAATCGCCACCCCATTTATATATGAAAGAAGAAATTTGCGCTCATTAATGTTGTATAAACTCACCCTTGTCACAAACGCAGACAGGCATCCACGATAAAAACACCAACGGCTATAAAACCCAACTGCTTTTTTTCAGCTATATTATTTCCCTAGCTGTCTAACAAGATGTCTGACGTAAAAAATACGAATTAGCTGTCTAACAAGATGTCTGAACAAAACAATGCAGAAATACTAGGGGAATTTATAACAGTGTAGGCACTCATTGTGTTTGATAAATAATCAAATATGTCATAATATGAGATCGGAGGCAACTCGTCTGTGTTGTCTGGCGTTCTTTGTCTTCTTCATACAGGCCAATCCAGACAGCAACGATTTTCTGGATATATAATTCGATTGCCTTCTAAAGGCAAGGGTTCCACTTCAATGTGCTTGCTTAGCATTTGAGAATACAAAAACATTTTATTCCAGTTATGCCATTAAAGTCATGCTGAAAAATGAAATTTCAGGATGGACCTACAGCATATTAGTCTACCTGTATTTATCAGTAAGTGTGCATGCTGATAAATACTTTATTTTGATACCTTAATTTTTCACATATGTAAAAATTGAGTGCAAGACACCTTTGCAAACTATATTAATCTGAAATGGTATTAAACTTCTGAATCTATATTCTTAAATTTCATCATTTTAAAATTACAGATATTAAATTTTACCTTTATTCGCAACATCTTAAACATCTTTGTGAGATGTACCATAACTGCACATTTTCTCCCTCACATGAATCTTAAATTATTTAGATAAATTCAGAATAATTTGTTTCAGATAAATACAGACAAAACTAATTTATTTCCAGTGAAAGTGTGTAAAGTCTAAATTCAACTGCTAACTACAGGAGGTGCACTGACCTGCATGTCCAACAGCTCACTCAGCTGCCTTTGCTTCACAGCGACAAGATACTGTTGCTTCTTTTCCTTGACCTCATTACGCAGCACATCTTCTTCTTTCATCTCTTGAAGGATTCTTTCCTCTGCCTCAGCCTTGAATTTTGCAGTATTGCTCTCCATCTAAAACAATAAAAAAAGAAATTACTGAAGAAATGCAAATGTGTCAATATGATTTTATTTAACAGCACACATTAGGCCAAAATTTGTATATTTTACTGATAGTGTTAGTGCACACTGACTGAATGAACAGACAAGATTAAAGCTATTCGCAGCATTTCTCAGTTGGTTTTTCCATCAAACCTTAGCTGTGAGGTAGGCTAGTAGAAACGTTCGCATCTCCACCAACTTCTCATTCTCTGGGTTTCTTTCAGACTCTGTTGCATTCTCAATCACAGTTTTCTCTTTAGAACAGAAAATAAAAACTAAAGGTTACAACAAAACCCAGTTTGAAAACAACAAACACAACTTTATGGGTTTATTTAATTTACCTTTAATGACTGAAATATCAAAATCTGGACGAAAGCAGTGTCCGTCTGAGAATGT
>JBBPBX010074103.1:3307-17661 GCA_038048925.1 Garcialebias charrua
CCCACCCACACACACACACACACACAATATCCAACCTCTGCAGGACTGCTGCAACGCGACCTGATAAATGAGGAATCTTGCTTTAAATTGTGATAACAGGCCAGACATGAGAGAAATGCTGGACATTCACCTTTTTGATAAATGTCTGTCCCCCCTCATGATAAAACTATGTCTTTGTTGTTAAATCTTTAGCCTGCTCCATCCTAATCTACAGGTTTTTTGTTCAAGACATACATTTAGACTGGAAAAGCAGGTAACAAATCAAGGAAAGTTTTTTCTTACTCCTCGAGGTTAGACAAAAACTGCCAGCTAAAACATGTAAGATAAAGCAGTCTTTGAAGGAATGCTGTTGTTGAAAAAGATAGTGTTGGAACCATTTTGGTAAAAGCATCAAAGTTCATGCTCAATAATCCAGGTAAAGAAATCCAACCATGTTCAGTCAGGACATTTTGGTCAAACTTTGTGATCAGTTTCACGCAGGGTGTCACGTAAGGTATTTTACCATCAATTAGTGATCAAATTATGAGTTTTAAATGACTCTCATCAGTTACCACATCAATATTTGCCATATCCATTTTTGTGTTTGCGAAAGTCAATTCCCACTGTTGTCTTTGCTCAGTTCTGCAATGGAGTTAAACTCAAAGCAGTCTGTTAATCAGATAAATAATGTTAACGTGTTTTATATGTTTCTGTACAGTGCCCTGAGATTCAATTCAAATCAATTTATTTATATAGCACCAATTCACAACAAAGTTGTCTCAGGGCACTTTACAGGAACATTCACATACACAGAAAAGTCAATTAGTAAAGTTCTCTATCTAAGGAATCCAGCAGACAAGTTGAATCTTGGCTTCGTTGCAGTCTCCCATCCTGAGCAAGCACAGTGGCAACAGTGGAAAGAAAAAAAAACCTTTTAACAGGAAGAAACCTCCAGAAGAACCAGGCTCAGGACAAGCAGCCATCTGCTTGGGCAGCACGGTGGCACAACTGGTAGAGCTGCTGCCTCTCAGCGAGCAGGTCCCCGGTTCAAATCCCGGTCCGGGGGCCTTTCTGGGTGGAGTTTGCATGTTCTCTCTGTGCATGCGTGGGTTTTCTCCGGGTGCTCCGGTTTCCTCCCACAGTCCAAAAACATGCATGTTAGGCTGATTGGTGACTCTAAATTGACCCTGGGTGTGAGTGAGACAGGTCCCTCTTGTAAATGAGTCCCCGTGGCTCAACGAGGCTAGCCTGTATAAATAAAGGTTGAATGAATGAATGAATGCTTAGACCGGCTGGTTGAGAGGACAGGAAGGAGAGAAAAACAAACACAGAATGATAGGTCCAGATGTAGGTCCAGGTGTACCTGAAAGACAAAAAACACAAAAGGATATAAAAAATAATTACAAATAAAAAACAGGTTGAGTAGAGTAAATAAAGACAGTAGCAGAGTGAAAAAATGTGGTCAGTTTGTCCTCCAGCAGTCTGACTATAGCAGCATAACTAAGGGACAGCTCAGGAAACCCAAGCTGACACTAACTATAGGATTGATCAAAAAGGAAAGTCTTAATCCCAGTCTTACAACTAAAGGAAAGTCTTAATCCCAGTCTTACAACTAAACAATAGTGTCAGCCTCACGGACAGAAACTGGAAGTTGGTTCCACAAGAGAGGAGCCTGATAACTGAAAGATCTTCCTCCCATTCTGGTTTTGGAAACTAGGAACCGCAAGTAAACCTGCAGTCTGAGCCGTGCGGTCAGGGGATGCAAGTGAGGCCGTGCCTCCCCTGTCATCATGGAAAAAAAGAAAAAAAAAAGTAATTATTGTATTTATCCTTTGATTTGTATTACGTGGGCAGCACGTTGGCACAACTGGTAGAGCTGCTGCCTCTCAGCGAGAAGGTTGCCGGTTCAAATCCCGGTCCGGGGCCTTTCTGGGTGGAGTTTGCATGTTCTCCCCGTGCATGCGTGGGTTTCCTCCGGGTACTCCGGTTTCCTCCCACAGACCAAAAAACATGCTTGTTAGGCTGATTGGTGACTCTAAATTGACCCTAGGTGTGAGTGTGAGAGTGGATGGTTGTTTGGTGTGAGTGAGACAGGTCCCTCTTGTAAATGAGTCCCCGTGACTCAACGAGGCTAGCCTGTATAAATAAAGGTTGAATGAATGAATGAATAAACTTATTTTACTTAAAACTAAACCAGTTTAAAGTTATTTTTTATTCAAAATCACCAATTTTTCTTATTTTTCTTTAAATACTGAGAAGAGACGTTTGTGAGGCACCTGCTGCTGCGCTTCAACAGCCGATTGCGCAATCACTTGGCTGGCTGTGCAGTTCCTGCACATTTTATGTTGCTATTAAAATGTCCAAATACTTTTACTATATAAACAAAATTTATATAGTTTAGCTGGTGAATAAGTATAGTGTTTTTGTCAAAAACTGTAGTAACGTGTTTTTTTTTGCTGAGCGATCATAAACGGCTGTGAAAAAGTGCTGTTCGAGGCTAGCCTCTCAACTCTTGTAGGAGAGCAGAAGGAGGAGGAGGAGGGGCTAGTGTGGGCCCACTGGGTTTCTGCTTGGCTGCAACTGCTCTGCGCCGCTGCAGGAGGAAGTGTGACCGATTGGATCCTGAGTGATAGTGATTATTAGCTATACTTTTGCAATGGAGGAGTACATTTGTAAACTAAAACAATTTTCTAAATTGGATTATCGAGGCAGAGAGACTTTTAAAACTGAAAGCCAAGAAGGAAGACTTCTACAAAAAAGTCATTGACGCCTTTGTTCAGAAGGAGTGGCGCATGGACTTAATTTATAAGTAAAGGTAAGACTCCAAAAAAGCTAAGTCTGGTCCTCTGGACATTCAAAAAACAAAACAAAACAAAGCAAAAAAAAAAAAACTGTAGAAACGTTTCGTCTTTCGTCCGAAAGACTTCCTCAGTCTGAGAAGCTGTGTTCAGCTCAGTCTTATAAATAGCACCCTCCCACAGTGGATCAACCAGTTGGCTGATGACAGCCGAAACCAGCTGCTCACATGATAGCTCACATGGTGCTATTTATGAGACTGAGCTAAACACAGCTTCTCAGACTGAGGAAGTCTTTCGGACGAAAGACGAAACGTTTCTACAGTTTTTTTTTTTTTGCTTTGTTTTGTTTTGTTTTTTGAATGTCCAGAGGACCAGACTTAGCTTTTTTGGATTTTTCTACCTGGATTATTGAGCATGCATCAGGGTAAAGGTAAGACTAAAATATTTTTTTCTCCAAATTAAATGTGCTTTTTTGTGTGCTACAGTTTGTATTAGGTCAGAGGTCAGATAATCTTTATTGTCATTGGCACAACATGTGGTACATGTGATGATGAAACGAGATAATATACACAGGGTCCCAGTTATATCCAACAATAAAATGTAAAAGAAGAACAGTAATAACATCTAAGATATGAACTAAGAAAAACATCAACTAACAAAACACTAAGCACTAATATCATAGAAAAAACACTCCAAACAGCAGCATGAACATGAGTCTGTATGAGCAGATGGGCACGAATGAACACAGCAACATGAAACAGATCAGCAGCAACATGATGTGATATTTGACAGTGATTATTCTGGTTAGATATTCATGAGTCTAACAGCCTCAGGGTAGAAGCTGTTCCTCAGTCTAGTGGTTCTACACTTGATGCTCCTCAACCTCTGTCCTGAGGGGAGTGGGGCAAAAAGTGTGTGCTGGGTGAGTGGGGTCTTTCATGATGCAGGTGGCCCTCTTCCTGCATCTGGAGGTGTAGATGTCTGTGATAGTGGGGAGACTGACTCCAACATCTTCTGTGCAGCCTCCATGCCACATGTTGATGATGGAGCACAGGATGCTCTCCACTGCACACCTGTAGAAGGAGGTGAGGACTGAGCTGCTCAGACCAGCTCGTCTCAGCTGTCTGAGGAAGTAGAGTCTCTGATGAGCTTTGTTGATCAGGCTGGTGGTGTTGTTGCTCCAGCTGATGTAGTCATTCATTGTGTACAGGTAGTCCCCGATTTACGAGCGCTCTGATCTACGAGGTTCCAGACTTACGAGCTGGCGAATTATTGGAAAAAACGCAAAAAATACTGAGTTTTCCTGTGTTTTTTCACCACAGTTCGTTAGCTAAACATGTGGACACACGTTTCCGATCATTTTTATGCACTCATAAGCAGTTTTTCGATGAAAAACGAGTGTTCGTAGTCGCGCTAGCAAAACCGTTCCAATTTACGAGCGAAATTCCGGACTTACGAGAAGCGTGGCGGCCGTTCCAAATTACGAGATTTCCGGTTTACGAGCGCCTCGTTGTAACGGATCTCGCTCGTAAATCGGGGACTACCTGTACACCCAAGTAGTTGTAGCTGGAGATGACTTCCACCGCAGATCCTCTTATGTTCAGTGTGGTGTGGGTTTGTGTTGTTGTTTGTTGTTAGCTGGACTCATCATTGTTTGTTTGTATGTGTAAAGATTGCTGATATGAAATTTTAAACACAACCCGTTAACTGCTTCCAATCAAATGCCGAATAAACTACTCTGTAGGGTTCATGTATATAAGATCTGACTGTGATGAAGTCAGTGTGTCTCACCAGCCATGAACCTCACCGCACGTCACTGAGTCTGAGTGAAGTGCTCTTTTAGGAAAACATGGAACAATAAGATCTGTAATATAAGATGGAGCTAGGTTGTTGAGAGCTTTGTAGGTTAGAAGAAAGATTTTTAATTCAATTCTGGATTTGACAGGGAGCCAGTGGAGAGAAACTCTGGACACCCAGATAATAAACCATTGCAATAGTCCAGTCTAGATGTGACAAATGCATGAACCAGTTTTTCTGCATCATTTTTAGATGTTTCTAATTTTACTGATATTACACAGGTGGAAAGGTAGTTCTAGTAACGTTTTTAATGCGAGGGGTAAAAGACATGTCCTGATCAAAAATAACACCAAGATTTTAAACATTAGTACTAGAGGCCAGATTAATGTAATCAAAGGTGGGCAAAAAACTGAAACATTTATTCCTAAAATGCTCAGGTCCAAAAACCACAAGATGATGACTTCTGTCGTGACTTGGCGCAATATAAATAAACTGAACTGAATTCAACTGAATTAGCTGTGGTGACCATCTTGAAAGACAATAAAGTCTCCTTGAACCTTGTGTTTTTGTGTTCTTAATTTTTTTACGAAACTGGTATGCTTCAGAATTTGTATGTAAATTTAGAGATGGGACTGGATAAGTCCTTGCTTCTTCCTGCTCCCTTTTGAACATTTTTGTTTTGTTTCCAATATATTTTGGTGGAAATATTTATGTTTTTATTTATTTATGGTTTAGTTGAAAATTTTAACAGTTTTAAATGAAATAAATAATAATAATTATAATTTATGATTAATTATTATTAAACCTCCTTGAGTAGTAGTAGTAGTAGTAGTAGTAGTAGTAGTAGTAGTAGTAGTAGTAGTAGTAGTAGTAGTAGTAGTAGTAGTAGTAGTAGTAGTAGTAGTAGTAGTAGTAGTAGTAGTAGTAGTAGTAGTAGTAGTAGTAGTAGTAGTAGTAGTAGCAGCAGCAGCAGCACAATGTGTGTGATCACAAGCACACAGGACTTTAGCATGTTTATTCAAGATGTGAACATTAGTGAACCTACCTGTTGCAGTAACATCAATACTGTCACAGACAGTGGAGGAATGGAACTTGGGAATGTACAACACTGAATGTACACAAAGAATAAACTACACTTATTTACTACAATACAAAAGTTCTGTCATGGCGGCCAAACTTTATTTACAACAGGAACTGAACCACGAAAAAAAAAAAAAAAAAAAAAAGACGTGAAAACGCTTTTTCCACTCAGGAAGAAACAGAGAGCGCTGCAACATCAGGACTAGGTCTGGTGAACCTAACAACAAACACATGAAGACAATTGAGTACAGGTGAGAGTGGGCGGGGCAGGAGCACGACTGAGGACCAACACAAAGGAAAACACTAAGGAACTGACAAACTCTGGAAACACAAGTCATGTAAATAAACATAAAACCCTTAACTGTGAAACACAAATCAATGACCTGTACTAACAAACAAAAACACAGCTCCTGATAACGCACGTCATACAGACAATAAATATTTACTAAGTCATACAAACAATAACTATATACTGAGTTATACAAACAATAAATGTGTAATAAGTCATGCAAACAATAAATATAAACTATGTCATACAAACAATAAATATATACTGTCATACAGACAATAAATATATACTACAAAGTAAGTCATACAGATAATAAATGTATACTAAGTCATACAGACAATAAATATATACTCAGTCATACAATACAGGTGGAGGTGGGATTGCATCAAGGATTGGCTGTGAGCCCCTTCTTGTTTGCTCTGGTGATGGACCAACTAACAGATGAGGTCAGGCAGGAATCCCCATGGACTATGATGTTTGCAGATGACATTGTGATCTGTGGTGAGAACAGGGAACAGGTGGAAGAGAACTTGGAGAGGTGGAGGTATGCACTTGAAAGAAGAGGAATGAAAGTCAGCCGTAGTAAGACAGAGTACATGTGTGTGAATGAGAGGGAGGCCAGTGGAACAGTGAGGCTACAAGGAGCAGAGGTCACAAAGGTGCAGGACTTCAAGTACTTGGGGTCCACTGTCCAGGAAAATGGGAAATGTGGTAAAGAGGTGAAAAAGAGAGTCCAGGCAGGATGGAGTGGATGGAGAAAAGTTTCAGGAGTGATTTGTGACAAAAAGGTGTCAGCAAAGGTCAAAGGAAAAGTTTACAAGACAGTGGTGAGACCAGCTATGTTGTATGGTCTGGAGACAGTGGCATTGACAAAAAGACAGGAGAAAGAACTGGAAGTAGCAGAAATGAAGATGCTGAGGTTCTCCTTAGGAGTGACAAGGATGGATAAGATCAGGAATGAGATCATCAGAGGTACAGCACATGTTGAACAACTGGGAGATAAAGTTAGGGAGGCCAGACTGAGATGGTTTGGACATGTCCAGAGGAGGGACAGTGGGTATATTGGTAGAAGGATGTTAGAAATGCAGCTGCCAGGAAAAAGACAAAGAGGGAGGCCAAAGAGGAGATATATGGATGCAGTTAGAGAGGACATGAAGTAGTTGGAGTGAGGACAGGATGCAGAGCACAGAGTGAGGTGGAGGAGGATGACTCGCTGTGGCGACCCCTGAAAGGGGAAAAGCCGAAAGAAGAAGAAGATACAAACAATAAATATATACTGTAATACAAACAATAACTATATACTAAGTCATACAAACAATAAATATATACTAAGCCATACAGACAATAAATATATACTGTCATAGAAACAAGAAATATACACTGTCATACAAACAAGAAAAAATGTAATAAGTTGCACAAACAATAAAGAAATACTACGTCATACAGACAATATGTGGGGAGTGGTGGCGCAGAGGATAAGAAGGTGAGCTTGTGATCTGAAGATCACCAGTTCAAGCCCCGGTACCGACAACATCAAGAATGTGGGTGGGATAAGATCTGTCTCCACCCTCATCTGCCCCACTCTGGGCTCTTGAGCAAGGCCCTTAACCCACACCATCTGCTTCCCCAGGTACCCTAGATATCAGCTCTCAGCTCCACACAAAGGGCTGTGGTAGCTCAGTGGTCTGTGGTTGTGTCAGGAAGGGCATCCGGTGTAAAAACAATTGTCAAGTCTTCGTGCGACTTAGTTCGCTGTGGCGACCCCTGACGAAGGCAAAAGCCAAAAGAAGAAAAAAAATATGGACAATAAATATACACTAAGTCATACGGACAATAAATATTGTATATACTGTACTGTCATGCAGAAAATAAATATACACTGTCATACGGACAATAAATATTGTATATACTGTCATGCAGAAAATAAATATACAGTATACAAACAACAAATATATACTGTTATACAAACAATAAATATATATTAAGTCACACAGATAATAAATGTACACTGTCACACAGGCAATAAATATACACTAAGTCATACAGACAATAAATATACACTAAGTCATACGGACAATAAATATTGTATATACTGTCATGCAGAAAATAAATATACACTAAGTCATACGGACAATAAATATACACTAAGTCATACAGACAATAAATATACACTAAGTCATACGGACAATAAATATACACTAAGTCATTTGGACAATAAATATTGTATATACTGTCATGCAGAAAATAAATATACAGTATACTAAGTTATACAAACAATAAATATATACTGTTATACAGACAATAAATATATAAGTCACACAGATAATAAATGTACACTGTCACACACACAATAAATATATACTAAGTCATACAGACAATAAATATACACTAAGTCAAACGGACAATAAATATTGTATATACAGTACTGTCATGCAGAAAATAAATATACACTAAGTCATACGGACAATAAATATACACTAAGTCATACGGACAATAAATATACTGTACACTAAGTCATTTGGACAATAAATATTGTATATACTGTCATGCAGAAAATAAATATACAGTATACTAAGTCATACAAACAATAAATATATACTGTTATACAGACAATAAATATATATTAAGTCCCACAGATAATAAATGTACACTGTCACACAGACACTAAATATTTACTAAGTCATACAGACAATAAATATACACTAAGTCGTACGGACAATAAATATACACTAAGTCGTACGGACAATAAATATTGTATATACTGTCATGCAGAAAATAAATATATACTAAGTCATACAGACAATAAATATACACTAAGTCATATGGACAATAAATATACACGAAGTCATACGGACAATAAATATACACTAAGTCATATGGACAGTAAATATACACTAAGTCATACGGACAATAAATATTGTATATACTGTCATGCAGAAAATAAATATATACTAAGTCATACAAACAATAAATATATACTGTCATACAGACAATAAATATATATTAAGTCACACAGATAATAAATGTACACTGTCACACAGACAATAAATATATACTAAGTCATACAGACAATAAATATACACTGTCATACGGACAATAAATATTGCATATACTGTCATGCAGAAAATAAATATATACTAAGTCATACGGACAATAAATATTGTATATACTGTCATGCAGAAAAAATATATATATACTAAGTCATACAAACAATAAATATATACTGTCATACAGACAATAAATATATATTAAGCCACACAGATAATAAATGTACACTGTCACACAGACAATAAATATACACTAAGTCATACGGACAATAAATATTGTATATACAGTACTGTCTGTCATGCAGAATAAATATATATACTAAGTCATACAAACAATAAATATATACTGTCATACAGACAATAAATATATATTAAGCCACACAGATAATAAATGTACACTTTCACACAGACAATAAATATATACTAAGTCACACAGATAATAAATATACACTGTCATACACACAGACAATAAATATATACTAAATCATACAGACAACCAGTGGTGGAGAAAGTACTCAAACATTGTACTTAAATAAAAGTAAATAAACAGCCAAAAATGTACTCTAGTAAGTAGAAGTACCATATTAATGTTTTTACTTAAGTAAAAGTAAATAAGTATGTGCTTTTAAAAATACTTAAAGTATTAAAGTAAAAGTACTTGCTGAATGTATTACCTAATGCAATGGTCTACAGCACATATGTCAATGTCAAGGCCCGCGGGCCAGATCCGGCCCGCAAATTAATTATCTTAACAGAGGTGGGTAGAGTATTCAAATTTTTTACTCAAGTAAAAGTATTGTTACTTGTCATGAACGGCTGCTTCTGTGAAGAACGGGCGGTGGACTCACGAGGTAGCTTGGCGAACTCAGCTTTATTGAACTGTTAATAGCACGACATGTTAACGTCTCGTCCGGCTCAGTTCACAACTAAACACACACACTGCGCATGCTCAGTCTATACTAGCTACGGCAACCCAACTAGGACATATCACCACATCTCCCCCTTTTAGCAGGAAACACACGTTTCTAAACTACCCTGTATATAACATCCGAACACTAGGACGTTGGGGTCGACTGCCCTCGGTCCACAGCAACGTAGGGATTATTCTGCCCTCGATAGTTGCTGTTCCTATTAATTCGGTGAACAACTAAATATTTTCCCGGTTACTATTTACCCACATCTATGTTTCAACTAAACATTTTTCCAGTTACTATTTACCCACACCTCAGAACTCTATGTTTCACACTTATCTACAAACTACACAGGTCTATATTTCACACTTATACATACAAACTACACAGGTCTATGTTTCACACTTATACATACAAACTACACAGGTCAACTTCACTTTATCCTTTTTTTTTTTTTTTAGTCATTAAGTGTCTCGGTACCTTAGAGGGATTCTGATTACCCTTCCCCTGGAAGTCACCTGTGAACCTTCTGGAGTTGAGCGCTCCACCTCTGGACCCATGTGTCTCTGGTCAGGAGTTCTGGTCGCAGGATCAGCACTGTCTTCAGGTGGAAAGCTACTGTTCAGTGTCACTGGAGAATCAGGTGGTTGTAGCTGATCTGGTTGATCTGTGGGAAGTGGGACAGCTTGCAGATGTCTCCGGTTCCGTCTTAATACAGCTCCATTCTCCGTTTCCACCATATACGACCTTGGCTCATGGCATTTGCCGATGACCTTTGCTGGGGTTTTCCAACTCTTTTCACCATCCAGTTTTATCCTGACGTCTTGTCCTGGTTGTAGTGCAGGAAGTGGTTGTGCAGAATGATGGCGATCGTGGAAGAATCTGTAGGTTTCCTTTGTCTGTCTGTCCTTTTGTTGAATCTCATGTCTGTCCACTGGAGCAGCTTTCAACTTGCTCTCCAACACTGGAAGTGTGGTTCTGATTTCTCTTCCCGTCATCAGTAGTGCAGGGCTCACACCTGTAGCAGCACTAGGTGTTGCTCTGTAGCACATCAGGGCCAGATGGGGGTCAGGCTGCTTCAAAATGTTCTTTGCAGTCTGAACCGCTCGTTCGGCAGCACCGTTCGCCTGAGGGTAGTGGGGGCTGGAAGTTGCGTGCACAAATCCATACTCTCTGGAAAAGTCCTGGAAGTCACTGGATGTAAATTGAGTTGCATTATCACTCACCAGTTCCAGTGGAATTCCCCACCTCACGAACATGCTCTTGAGTCGACTTATGACTTCACGACTCGATGTGGAAGACAAACGAACTATTTCAATGTCTCTGGAATAATAGTCCGTTACAATGAGATAATTCTTACTCTCATGCTCGCACAGATCTGCTGCTATGCGCTGCCAGGGGCCCCCTGGTAGAGTAGAAGTCAGGAGAGGTTCGTGCCTCTGTGTTGGTTTGTGTTCAATGCAGAATTTACATGTTGACACAGTCTGTTTAATCTCAGCACTGATGCCCGGCCACCACACGGCCATCCTGGCGCGTGCTCGGCACCGTGTTAGTCCTTGATGTCCTTTGTGTATCTCTGACAGCACCTCAGCTCTCTGCGCAGAAGGAATGACCAGCCGGTCCTCGAATAACACCAAACCATCAGCTTCTGAGAGATGTGCTCGTGCTGAATGGTAACGATGAAGAGATGAGTTCCTCGCTGTTCTTGGCGGCCATCCGTTCCTGATGAACTTTATAATCTGCTGCAGTTCATGATCGTGCTGAGTTGCCTCACGGATCCTTGAAAGTCTTTGGGATGAGGCTGGTGCATTCACCATAACTGATTCAACATGTGCCTGTACAATGTGATCTGTAGTCTCATCACTCACATGTCTCTGTGGCCTCCTGGATAGGGTGTCGGCTACTACCAACTGTTTGCCTGGAACGTGCTCTGCTTCCACGTTGAATCTTAAAAGCCGCATCAGGAGTCTCTGGCACCTTGGAGGGGCTTTGTCCAGGTCATAAGTGTTTATGAGTGGTACAAGTGGTTTGTGGTCTGTTTGCAGAACGAAACTGTCCATTCCTTGAACGTAGCGTGCAAATCGCTCACACGCCCACACACCTGCTAAACACTCCTTTTCGATTTGAGAGTATCTTCTCTCAGCATCAGACAGCGTGCGGGAGCAGAATGCCACGGGCTTTAATCCATCCTCGTGTTCTTGTAGTAGAGCTGCTCCTAAGCCATAGCTGCTTGCATCTGCGCTGATAACAGTTTTTCTACTTGCATCATAATATGCAAGAGCTGGAGCTGACACCAACATGGCTTTAACAGCTTTAAACGCCTGTTCTTGTGTGTCGTCCCATACCCACTTGTTCTCTCGTCGTAGCAGACTGGTGATCGGGTGTAGCTTGGTGGAGAGGTCTGGCAGGAATCTCCCCACATAGTTAATCAGGCCCAGGACCTGACGGAGCTCCTCCACATTTGTGGGACTCTGCATCTTTGTGATGGCTTCCACTTTCGTCGGGTCTGGTTTTATTCCTTCACCGCTGATGATGTGACCAAAGTAACGAGTTTCTGCTTTGCTGAAATGACACTTTGCTTTGTTCAGCTTCAAGCCGCTGTTTTTGATGGTTTTCAAAACTGCATTCAGGTGGTTGTCATGTTCCTCTTTAGTCTGTCCATAAACAAGGATGTCATCCATGACTACGACAACACCTTCATGGTCACTTAACAGTGTGGACAACTGTCTTTGAAAGATTTCTGGGGCTGACGTGATACCAAAAGGTAACCGCTTATAACAGAATCTACCACTGGGGGTTATAAATGTTGTCAGTTTTCTGCTCTCTGCATCCAGAGGGATCTGCCAGAAACCACATGACGCGTCTAAGGTTGAAAACACCTTAGCTCCTGCCAGCTTTGGGGCAATGTCCTCCAAAGTTGGTAAAATATAACGCTCTCTTTTCACTGCTTTGTTTAAGCGTTTTAGATCCACACAAATTCTTACTTGGCCGCTGTTTTTCTTTTCAACAGGAACCATTGGGGCGCACCAATCAGTAGGCTCAGTAACCTCTTCTATGACGCCCAAATCTAGCATTCTTTTCAGTTCTGCCTCAACCTTAGAAAGGAGAGGAAATGGGACGCGTTGTGGCGTTGTCAGGCTGTAGGGCTCTGCATCTGCTCTCAGTTCTATTTTTACCGGGTTGCATTTTAGCAGGCCTATTTCTCCAAAAACATCCTCTAAGAGGTCTGTATTAATATTATTAATTCTCCTGACTAAACCCATCTTCCTAGCTACACTACCTCCCAACAGGTTATGAGCATAGGGTCCCTTTATGACTGTGACCCAGAAACTGTATTTCTGTCCTTTAAACTGACTTATGGCCATAAACCTGCCTACACAGTGGACTTCACCTCCAGGGCTGGTGACCAGTGGCATTTTAGCTTCTGTGACTAATCTTGGGCTATTTGGCAGTCTATTAAATGTAGTCAGCGACATCACTGTTATATCTGCACCTGTGTCGATTTTAAATCTGACTGTACAGCCATTTATAGGTAATTCTACAAGCCACTCACTTTCTGAATCTGGCTGCTCTATTATAGCTGGCTTTACATTAGTTACTGCTCCAAGAAAAATCATGTCGTCACTCTCTACTGAATTGTTAGAAACTACTGTTACCTCTTTCAGCATTTTTGATTTGCAGACTATTTCAAAATGTCCCAATTTATTGCATTTATGGCACCTCTTGTTCTTTGCTGGGCATGGCTGCATTTTTCCATGTTGTCTATTACAGCGTGAACATGTGAAGGGGTCTTTGGGCTCACTGGGCTCCGGTTTTCGCCTCCATCTTGTGTCGTTGTTGCTCTTTGATGTTTTAAAATGGCGTCCCCCTTGACTCATTGCGTCGACCATGTGTTCGACACGCAGGCTAGCACTTTGCTGCTTTATTTGTTCACTTTGCCTTGCTATCTGAATAGCTCGTTCCAGCG
This sequence comes from Garcialebias charrua, assembly GCA_038048925.1. Classification (NCBI taxonomy): domain Eukaryota; kingdom Metazoa; phylum Chordata; class Actinopteri; order Cyprinodontiformes; family Rivulidae; genus Garcialebias; species Garcialebias charrua. Next base: position 17,176 of record JBBPBX010074103.1, read on the forward strand.
TGAGGTTTGCCTCCAACTGCAGTTTTTCAGAAATACTGTGGTCCAGTATTCCAATCACAATTCTGTCTCGAATGTGTTCATCTTTTGTGCCTCCAAACTCACAGTTTTGAGCTAGTTCATATAAACTTCTGACGAATGCTTCAACAGGCTCTCCGGCTTTCTGCACTCTTTTATGAAAGCAAGCTCTGTCGTGAATAACATTTCTTCTTGGCACAAAATGGTCGCTGAATTTCGCCATTACCGTCGTGTAATCTAGCTCAGGATGCGTCTCCTCGATTTCTTCATATTCATCAGCCGCCACATTTACTCTCTCGTACACAAACGAGTCGTAAATAGCCTCTGCCTCTCTTCCCAGGGCATAAAGAAGCGTGTTAACTTGTACCTCTCCGGTCTCTCCGTCCAACTTCGACGCTATTCTGTAGCGATCAAAGCGACGCCGCCACATCGGCCATTCTGCCGGGCGGGAGAAATCAAAGGGCTCGGGTG
>JBBPBX010074104.1:0-17661 GCA_038048925.1 Garcialebias charrua
GATATGGAGACCCTCTTTTCAGTCAGGACACCAGTTGACGTTATGGTACTGCAAACAGCACATCCTGCAGGAAGTAAATAAAAATGTGTCATAATTGTATATTTTTTAATATTTCCTGATACCAGTAATAATACTAGAATCTACTGATTCACTAGACTGTAAGCATGTGTCGACAATTACATTCATTATTACCTTTCATTATTACTTGCATACACTTTTGCATTATGACCAACTAAAACGTGAAAATGAAATGATCACACACACACACACACATATATATAATTTCTCATGTAATATACTGTACTAAACTTTTGAAAGATATGATTATCAGACTATTTTAAAATTATCAAGTCATAATATGTTAATGTTGGAAATATATCAATTAAACCTTATATACAAATTGGTTCCCATATTTTTTTATATTTACCTAATTTTTTGTTCCTCCATTCCAACCAGGGATGTCTGTTTTTAAATTCCCGAGCCTGACTTTCACTCCACAAGGCTGGCCAATTTGGATCTAAAAATGAAACAAGGAGTTTTAAAACAGAGTAAAAAGCATAGCATTTTGTTGATTATTGGAGTGACAGACTTTGTCACAAACAAATCATTTTTATATTCACATATTTATTTATATGAAATGTTACTGTAAAATTCTGGACAGTAACCGTGTTTCCATCAAGGTTTCTTGATGCGCATTTTGGAGTTTGGCATCAGAAAAGGTCGATAAAAACATGCAGTTACTTGCTGCTGCTTGAGCTAGCTTCAGCTAACTTGTACTAGCCAACACTTACCTGGGGAAATGCAGATATCAACCTCATTATGGCTGGTTTCGGCCGTCGAACTGGTAGGTTCTTCTAATGTTGTCTCTGTAGCTTCGGGTTCAGCTGGTTTATAAAAACATTCAAAAAGTGTAGCTTGTTTCCTTTTCATTTTGAGTCTGTCGTCGTTAGCGAAAATGCTCTACCACACCGTCTGTTGCCCGGCTGCATCCCGAGCAGCCAATCATAAAGGAGCTTCTTAAGAAACCAATCACAGAGCAGAGAACTATGGTAGTGAGCTCAGCTCAGCCAATGGCTGTGAGCCTCACGTACAACAGAGGAACACGTAACTATGGCAACCGCGAGAGTTGCGGCGCAGTGAAGAGTCCTTATGAGCAGCGAACATAATTTATCTTTATGCAACGCGTGTTTATTGTCACGTTACGTATCATTGGGCACATTTAAGTGGTTATACGGAAATCCCCAAGCTTTTCTAGTGGGTATACGGCGTATACCTGCGTATCACGTAGACTACACCACTGGGGTCATGGCAGTTTGCCCATCCAGTCTGCATGTGTTTTGTGGACTTGAAGAAGGCTTTCGACAGTGTTCCTTGAGGTACTCGGTGGGGGGTTGTTCTATGATATTTCAGAAAAAGACAAAACATAGTTGTACATCTCTTCAGATATACAATAAACATACAAACAGTTTTCCTGCTAAGATCAAAGTGTCGCTTTTAATCTCGCCATAGTACTAACAGCAACAAACAGTTTTCCTGCTAAGATCAAAGTGTCGGTTTTAATCTCGCCACAGTACTAACAGCACACACAAACTTAGGCATTGATGTAACTCATTATTCCTCACCTTTTGACACAACTGGGAGGGCCTCACAGTTTGGCTCGGAATATACATCATGCAGCTCGACGTCTGATCAGGACTCGCAGCAGACCCTCAAAACTCTAAGTGCGCTGTAACCGTTTTATACCTTGTGGGTGTGATGACTTCACTCAAAACTTGTTTTTCAGAGTAAAGTGGTGCTAGGCATCATTAAAAGAAAACATGTTTGTTGCTGTTAGTACTGTGGCGAGATTAAAACCGACACTTTGATCTTAGCAGGAAAACTGTTTGTATGTTTATTGTATATCTGAAGAGATGTACAACTGTATGTTTTGTCTTTGTTTCCTTTTTCTGTCACAGGGGTGCTCTGCGAGTATGGGATTGGGGGCCCATTGCTATGGGCTGTTTAGATCCCTATACAAGCGGTGCAAGAGTTTGGTTCGCGTGGCTGGTCGTAAGCCGGACTCCTTCAGGGTGGGAGTTGGACTCGGCCAGGGCGGCCCTTTGTCACCAATTCTGTTAGCAACTTTTATGGACAGAATTTCTCGGTGCAGCCAGGGGGCGGAGGGATTCTGGTTCTTTGGCCTCAGAATTCCATCTCTGCTCTTTGGGCAGCACGGTGGCACAACTGGTAGAGCTGCTGCCTCTCAGCGAGAAGGTTGCCGGTTCAAATCCCGGTCGGGGGCCTTTCTGGGTGGAGTTTGCATGTTCTCCCCGTGCATGCGTGGGTTTCCTCCGGGTACTCCGGTTTCCTCCCACAGACCAAAAAACATGCTTGTTAGGCTGATTGGTGACTCTAAATTGACCCTAGGTGTGAGTGAGAGAGTGGATGGTTGTTTGGTGTGAGTGAGACAGGTCCCTCTTGTAAATGAGTCCCCGTGACTCAACGAGGCTAGCCTGTATAAATAAAGGTTGAATGAATGGTCCTGTTGGCGTCATTGTGCCGTGATCTCTAGCTCTCAATGCAGCGATTCATAGCCGAGTGTGAAGCGGCTAGGATGAGAATCTGCACCTCCAAATCTGAGGCCATGGTCCTCAGTCAGATGAGGATGGATTGCTCTCTTCAGCTTCAGGTCGAGGGTGAGGTTCTGCCTCAAGTGGAGGAGTTCCAAGTATCTTGGGGTTTTGTTCACGAGTGAGGAAAGAATGGAGTGTGAGATTGAAAGCCGGAATAGTGCATCATCTGCTGTATTGCGGACTCTGTGTCGGTCTGTTGTGGTGAAGAAGGAGCTGAGCTGTAAGGCAAAGCTCTCTGTTTACTGGTTGGTCTTTTCCTACCCTCGCCTATGGTCACAAGCTCTGGGTTGTGACTAAAAGAAGGCTGCAACTCACAGACACAGGCAGATGAAATGAGTTTCCTCCACTGGACTCTCCCTTAGAGAGGGTGACAAGTAGGGTTGGGCATCGAGAATCGTTCGGAACCGGGACTAACTGTCCGGTTTTCCCGGAATCGTTCAAAATATTAATTTGCGATTCCTAAGTTCGATGCTAGTTAGCCGACCGGAAGTAGCCCCGCCGAAAACCAACGAAGAAGAATCCACCGGAAGTGTGGATTCCGCGATCGAAAGCGTACTAATTAATAAAATGACCAGTCAGGTCAGTGCAGCACTTGCAATAATTTTCTATCATGCAAAGGAGGGTGGAGAAGTAAAATAGTGTCCCGTCTTTGACGCGCTCCACCGGATTATTTTCGCTTCGTATCCGACCGGAAGTACAGAGTGGTCCGTCTGCAAAACGCTCCGCCGAACTTTTCGCTAATCGCTACCTCTTCGGCTCCATCAGGTAAATAAATAAACTATAAACTACATCTCATACCAACATTAAGGCAGCTAACAAGTTATACTCCGCTTAAAGCGGTAAGTCAGCTCAAATACAAACACGATGCTAACGTTAGCTTGTATTTTTTCTTAGACAAACGACCTGAAATGGCTTCACAGTGTTCACCAGCGTCCAAGGTAAAAACGTCAGTGTAACTGAATGAAGAGTGCCACAGAACTGTTACAGCATATGTTGTGAAAAGGTTGCATCCCTTTTCAGATGTGGATTCAACCATGGATTGCACTTACATTGCACTCAAATCCAACACTTATTAACATTCTTAATCCATTTAAAGTTCTCTGTGTCTTTTAAAATGTTTTAATGTCTCTAGTTTTCATTATATATAATTTCTGTTTATGTTCTCTTTCATTCCATTATGAGTGAATGTCACAGTTTGAAGAATTATTGAATAGGTTAGTTAGGCAATAACAACAGAGCTAATAATTGTACACATTCTCAGTCTTAAAAATGATTTAATAATCTCTTTTTACTGATAATACTGATAAACCTGTTGTTTGTTTAGGAACTCCCTGCAGTCTGTCCAGAAAGTCTCCACTGGAGGAGCGTTTTGCTGAGCAAGAGGCACAACATAATGTCACAGCTCCATGTCCATGAAGAAACAAATGGAGAGAGGGCTGCAGATACCAGGACATCCCACCAGCTGTTCTGTCTGAGGATCCTGCTGCTGTGGTGGAACCAGGTTAGCCCATCAGTGGGAGCTCAGTAACATGACTGCAGCATCAGACACTGGACAATATTATATGTAATAATAATAATAATAATATATGTTGGTGAGTCCTCCATGTTACCATACCATACCATTTTATTTATAAAGCACTTTCAACAGGAACAAGTCCACACCAAAGTGCTTCATGTTGGCTCTAATCTGCCCTGTGAGAAATTCATAGTAAATGTAACAAAAAGGAAAAAGTTCATAGCATTAAATTCAAACAGAAGTTCAAATTATTTCATCCTGAAATAACTCTGGCTAACTACTGTAGCTTTTTTATAACATGGAGTTAAACTCAATGTAGTCTCCTCAGATAAATAGTGTTACCATTATTTTTATATTAAAGGTTCTGTTAACTTATTATTTTTATATTTGATTGTTTCTGTTCAGTGCCCTGAGACAACTTCTGTTGTGACTTGGAACTATACAGTATAAATAAACTGAACTGAATTGAATTGACACGTCTTTTTGTAACCCCGCCTACAAAAAGAATCGGAACCGAGAATCGAAAAGAATCGGAATCGAAACGAAGAATCGGAACCGGAACCGGAATCGCTCAAATTCAAACGATGCCCAACCCTAGTGACAAGTTCAGTTATCTGGGAGAGACTTGGAGTAGAACTGCTGCTCCTCATCATCAAGAGGAGCCAGTTGAGGTGGCTTGGGCATCTGCTTCCTGGGCGCATCCCTAGGGCAGTACAGGTAGTCCCCGACTTACGAGCGCTCTGACCTACGAGGTTCCGGACTTAGGAGCTGGCGAATTTTTGGAAAAAACGCAAAAAATACCGAGTTTTTCTGTGATTTTTCACCACAGTTCGTTAGCTAAACATGTGGACACACGTTTCCGATCATTTTTATGCACTCGTAAGTAGGGATGGGGCAGATCCGATCCAGTATCGGTATCGGTATCCAATACCAGCATAATTTAAGTATCGGATATCGGATCCAACTTGCCGATATTTCCAATCCAGCTTCAAAGAGCACTTGTGTTCCATCATATTCTGTGACTACCGTCTTAACATTGTGTGAGTTAAAACCAATGAAGACACTCTTGAGCCTTACAACAGGAAACTCACAAACTTTAACAGTATACATAGTTCCCAGACACGCCCCAGTATTGCGCAATAGCCGCGGCCGCACCATATGTGTAGGCAGAAGAAAGGCAAGATGGCGACAGCAGACACGAACAACCAGAGCAAATTATACGGACCAAAACACGAGCCACCCCACAGCTTCACCAAGGAACAAGATTAAATCCACAAAAGATGTGTAAACTGTCTCAATCATATCTAACCAGCTAAATAAAGGTTTAACTAAAATAACACACAGCCAGCACAAGCAGTCCAAGCTGTGAACACGACCAGAACCAGCACTTTTGAGTGTTACCGTGTTGGAGGTTAGCATGTTAGCACTGGAGCGGAGGGTCCCTCCAGCTCAGACACGAACAACCAGAGCAAATTATACGGACCAAAACACGAGCTACAGCTTCACCAAGGAACAAGAGAAAATGTCAGTGGTCGGAGTTAAGAAAGAAATCATGGCAGACGAATCGGACAACTAGTCACAAGTTACTCTGATATCATTAATTATTTAATTACTACAAGGAGCGCACAGCACAGAGCTTCACAGCTTTAAATCCAAAAAAGATGTGTAAACTGTCTCAATCATATCTAACCAGCTAAATAAAGGTTTAACTAAAATAACACACAGCCAACAAAAGTCCAGGCTGAACACGGACCAGGACTATCACTTTTGAGTCTTACCGTGTTGGAAGTTAGCATGTTGTTAGCATCTGGAGCGAGGCTCGCCGGAGCTCAGGTCGGACGCCTACATCCGCTGAGGCGGCCGAGGAGGCACGTCCACGTCCCATGGGACCGACGCGTCGCCCGCACGACTTGGCTCCAGTCCTCCTTTCCCCACTGGGGTGGTCTCCATGCCGGTCCGGAGGACCGGCTTGGACCGTGAGGCCAGCAATTGTTGCGTTAGCGAGATGCTAAGCTAACCACAGCATGCAAGACGGTGTCGCTAAATAATGAAAAAAAAACCAGCTCTAACACACAGACAGTTGTACTCTAACATTGTTTCATAAAATGATTTATGTAGAATATTTTGTTTACCGGCCAAAGGCAGATGTCTTCAGAGCAGATCCGAGCAGAGTTGGGGCTGCAGCTGTCAGCTCCTCCGATGAGATAAATCCTTCATGTTTACTTTTTTTTTTGATTGAGTGAAACCTGCGCGTTGCCCAAACGTCTACCCGACTGGAACAACCACTGACACAACACGAAGTAACCATTGTAATTAATTAGAAATTAACAAAAAAAACAACGTGAAAAATGGACATCCATTTCAATGCGCTCAAACTGCAGCTAAACCTACAAGTGGGAGGGTCAAACAGGACAACCCACAGATGTGACGTCACATGGGAACTATGTATAGTCTTTATAGTATAGAAAACATTCCAAAAGACACATAACTTTATAGTCTCAGCACAAAAATTTCATTATACAGATTCACATACCTGAACAGTATCGGATCGGGAAAGTATCGGTATCGGTAGATACCAAGTTCTTAAGTATCGGTATCGGATCGGAAGTGAGAAATGTGGATCGGTGCATCCCTACTCGTAAGCAGTTTTTCGATGAAAAACGAGTGTTTGTAGTCGCGCTAGCAAAACCGTTCCAACTTACGAGCGAAATTCTGGACTTACGAGACACGTGGCGGCCGTTCCAAGTTACGAATTTTCGCTTTACGAGCGCCTCGTTGTAACGGAACTCGCTCGTAAGTCGGGTCTACCTGTACTTGTCTGACTACGAGGAGATCCCCAGGAAGACCCAATACACTCTGGAGAGACTTTGTCTCTCTTTTGGCTGGGAACACCTTGGAGTCCTCCCAGAAGAGCTGGAAGACGTGGCTGTGGAAAGAGATATCTGAACCTCCCTGCTCAAGCTGCTGCCCATGCAACCTAACGCCAAAATTACACCACACGCGTCACGGCTCCGCCCCGCTCCGGTCCGACCTCCGCAGCAAATACGCACCCATTATAATCAATGACAGAATTTACACTGGCTCCGCACGGCGGCAGCGAGCTGCGGAGAGCGGACGGCAGTCCGTCAAAATTAGAAATTTTTCTATTTCTGCCGGACGCCGGAGCTGTGCGGAGGCACCAACAGGAAAAGGAACGAGCACAACTTCCGTATTTACAAAATAAAATCACCACGGGCGGACTAATCCTAGCTCTATACGGATTTATTTGTACAAAAATGCTGTCAAACTATCATTTATGACTACGCCTACAAACGCAATACAAGAAATAAATAAATAAATAAAGTATTTTATTCTGAAAATGTAATACCTCACTTCCTGTTGCTCAAACCATGTCCTGTCGCTCATTTACGAGAGAAGATCAAGGCAGCAGTCTCTACTGTTGTTCTCCTTCTTCCACCGAATGAATTGTTTTGTTCTGACTTCATTATTTATCACTTGATTTATCGCGCGATCCCGCAAATCCCGCGCATGCGTCTAGGAGCGGCGCATGCAGGCGGACCTGAGCGGAGCGGAGGAAGTGGAAATTGGAGTTTGAGACGCTCAGCTGCGACCTGCGGAGCGGAGCGGACCGCAAGTAGTGTAATTTTGGCGTAACTTCTGAACAAGTGGAAGATAATAGATGGATGGATGGATGGATGGATGGATGGATGGATAGATAGAGGGATGCGTAAGATGATGCCATTAAATCTATATATATTTCACTATTTTTATGCTAAAGTTTATGCTCCATAAACCAGGTAAAAATCCAACAATATTCAGTCAGGTCACCAGCATGATTTCTTTCTTTTTCTTTGCCGAGACATTTTGTCCTTCATCCAAAGGACTTCTTGAGTCAGAGGAGCCACCAAACAAACTGATTCCCACCAGCAGCATACAGGTGGTCCCCGACTTACGAGCGCCCTGACCTACGAGAGTCCGACTTTACGAGATTATCATAATTAATAAAAATATGATTTTTTTTTTTGTGTGTTTAAATGTTCTTAATTTCATGTGTACAGCACTTTGTTGCAGCTGTGGTTGTTTTAAATGGCTTTATAAGTCAAAGTCAAAGTCAAAGTCAACTTTATTGTCAGATCTGCAATATGTACAGTGCAGGACATACACAGGACCGAAATTGCGTTTCTCTCAGTCCCTCGGTGCAACAGTAAACATCTAAACATTGAAACACTGAAACATATAATAATAGACATAAGCATAAAAATAGTAAAACTAACACTGTCCTGAGTTTTTTTTTTTTTTTTTTTTTTTTTGCATAGTGGTATAAAAAAAGAGTATAAAAAGTATAACTAAAATAAACTAAAGGTTTCTAGCATTGACATTTGCAAAGTGGCAAAGCAGCGTATGAGTCAATGTACACAGTATATGTATGAGGTAGTAGTTGATGTTGTTGTAGAGGCAAAAAGTGGCATATGCAGTAAGGCACATTGGGCATCCCTAAATAAGACCGTTCAGAGCACACTGTATATGTACCAGCAGTGGTGTAGATATTAGAGTAGTGTAAATAAATGTAAACAGTAGTAATTACATGTAAGCAGTAGTAATAAAAGTAAACAGTATTAATAAATGTAAACAGAGAATGTAAACAGTATTATGATTATAGGCAGTGATGTAATACAGACATTAGTGCAAGTATGAGAAGTAGTGCAAACTGTATGAGCACATGACCGAGAGTTTAGTGAAAACCCGTTTGGTGACACAGAGTCTAGTGTTAAAAACTTTGTGTTGAGTGATAGTATGTGAGAAAGTTTTAGTGTTAAGGCAGTTCAAATGGGAGGGGAGGCAGAGCAGGCAGAGTGTTTAGCATTCTGACTGCCTGATGAACAGAGCTGTCTCTCAGTCTGCTGGTTCGAGCCTGGAGACTCCTCAGTCTCCTTCCTGATGGCAGCAGTCTGAAGCAGCTGTGTAGTGGGTGTGTGGGATCACCTGCCATGCGGTGGGCTTTCCGAGTGAGGCGTTTGCTGTGTAAGTCCTGCAGTGAGGGCAAGGAGGTGCCCACGATCTTCTCAGCTGCTCTCACAATGCGCTGGAGGCTCTTGCGGCAGGATGCAGTACATGCACCAAACCACACAGTGATGCAGCTGGTCAGGACACTTTCTATGGCACCTCTGTAGAAGGTGCTCATGATGGGGGTTGAAGCTCCAGCCCTTTTCAGCTTGCGGAGAAAGTAGAGACGCTGGTGAGCCTTCTTTGCCAGTGCTGCAGTGTTCCTGCTCCAGGACAGGTCCTTTGAGACGTGCACTCCCAGGAACTTGGTGCTGTCCACTCTCTCCACTGCGGTGCTGTTGATGGTCAGAGGAGGATGTTGGGCATCCCTCTTCCTGAAGTCCACAACAATCTCCTTTGTCTTCTCCACGTTGAGAGTGAGATTGTTGTGTCCGCACCACAAGGCCAGGCGGCTCACCTCGTTCCTGTAGTCCGTCTCATCGTTGTTGCTGATGAGACCTACCACTGTTGTGTCATCCGCAAACTTGATGAAGTGGTTGGAGCTGTACGATGGTGTGCAGTCATGTGTTAGCAGGGTGAATAGAAGGGGGCTCAGCACACATCCTTGTGGGGCCCCTGTGTTCAATGTGATGGTGCTAGATGTGTTACTCCCGATCCGTACTGTCTGTGGTCTCCCGGTCAGGAAGTCTAGCAGCCAGTTACACATTGAGGTGTTCAGCCCCAGACTGTCCAGTTTAAGGATGAGCTGTTGGGGGATGATGGTGTTAAATGCCGAGCTGAAGTCGATGAACAACATTCTAACATAGGAGTCCTTCGTGTCCAGATGTGTGAGAGCTGTGTGAAGGGCAGAGGAGATGGCATCGTCGGTTGAGCGATTAGGTCGGTATGCAAATTGGAAGGGATCCAGGGAGTCAGGGAGGACAGATGTGATGCTTTTCATGACTAGCCGTTCAAAGCACTTCATCAGGATGGGGGTGAGTGCTACTGGGCGATAGTCATTGAGGCATGCGGGCGTTGCCTTCTTTGGGACAGGGATGATGGTGGTGGCTTTGAAACAGGTGGGGACGATGGCCTGGCTCAGTGAGATGTTAAAGATGTCCGTGAAGACCGCTGCGAGTTCCCCTGCACAGTCCTTCAGCACACGACCAGGTATGTTGTCAGGACCAGAGGCCTTCCGGGCGTTAATCTTGATGAATGATCGCCTTACGCTGTCTGAGGACAGCGTCAGCACCTGGCCATCAGGAGAGGGGGGGAGTTTATGTGCTGGTGTGCTGTTACTTGCCTCGAACCGAGCAAAGAACTCATTCAGTTCATTCAGCGCAGAGGCTGAGCTGTCACAGGTCTGGGGGGGTGGTTTGTAGTTTGTGATGGTCTGTATTCCCTGCCACAGACTGCGTGTATCCCTGCTGTCCTTGAAACGGTGAGCTATTTTCCCAGAATACTGCTTCTTTGCCTTTCTGATGCCCCGGTCCAGGTTGTTTCTGGCTGCCCTCAGGCCCACCTGATCTCCCGCTTTGAAGGCAGCATTCCTGGCTCTCAGGAGTCTGTAAACCTCAGCTGTCAGCCATGGCTTCTGGTTAGCCCGAACAGTGATGGTTTTAAGGTTGGTTACATCATCAATGCACTTGGTGATGTATGAACATACAGTGTCTGAGTACTCCTGGAGACATGTGGTGTTGTTTGTGGTATAAATAGGTAAAGTATCATTTTTTATTTATTTTTATAATTTCATGCTTTTTTGAACAACTTCCTGTGGGAACCAGGAACCGGAAATACCGCCTCCGCCATTTTACATTCATTAGTTCCAGAGTCTCGGCAGCCGGTTTGGAGGACTGTTTCTCCTATAAGAGGATGCCTCATACGGATAAATTAACTGGAAACACTCCCTGAACTCTGCGAATGTCTCAGGACTGGAGCAGCAGCAGCGATGGCTCCGCCGATCGCTCCCACCGCACGAGACCAGTAGCTCATGTGCTGTGTCTCAATTCAGGGGCTGCATCCTCATGAGTGCGCATTTGTCGGCCGCATACGTCATTGCCCCGCGCGGAGGACTGTCCCAATTCGAAGACTCCTCCTCATGCGGCCGAGGAATGCGGCCTACTTCCTGCCGAAATCGAAGGATGCATCCGTGGAACCTTCAAGACGGAGGCTATCCCAGAATTCATAGCGCCAGCAGAGATTTCGCGGGGGGGTGGGACTTTCTGCGTGCAGGGTCGGGGCTGCTGCGTGTTGTTGAGTCATCAGCTCGTTCTGACAACAACCTCAGCGCGAATATTCATTCAACCTTTATTTAGTCATCTCAAACAACCTCAGCTCGAATATATCTCATTAAAATTTTACTACAGAAATGACTAAAAAAAATGTGTTAGCTGAATATACAGTATATTAGTGTTTCTGAGTTTACTGTTTTTGAAGAATTGATTACAAATCAGATTATTTTACACGTGCGTAGCAAGGATTTTCTGAGGGGCAATCTTTTAAAACCCAGAGTGGACCTACAAAATGCAAGTTGTCCAGTAGCTCAATTGGTTAATCAACCTGCGGTTGGCGCAGAGATACTTTTCTCGAAGCTGGTTCGAATCTCACTCGGTACGGTTAAAACTTATTTTACGTTTGTCTTTTATTGGATTAAAAAAAAGGAGTTTAAGAAACTCCTTCCTTTTAATCTCAGTCCTCATTTTTTTATGCACAATTCAATTCAGTCCTGTTTATTAAAACTCAATATAGCCTTAATCTGTGCAATTTTGATGCAATTCCATGCAGTTAAATTCAAATGCAGCTATGTATAACATCTGTACAATATCATACAATCAAATTAATCCAATTAAATACATTTAGTCAGATTTAGTGACTTGGTATGCCAGTTTGTGAAGCTGCTGTCTATATAAGGTAATTTGCATTTGCAATTTGAAGCTTATCTTCAGTTTGTTGTTTGCAATGAGCATTGTAAACACAAAGTCCATGAGAATATTATAAAGGGAGAGTACTGTACAGTGAGGGTGGTAGAGGCAAACGGACATCCTCCAAACCTACATCAGGAGAAGAAATAGGTTTGTGTAAGGCAACTCAGCATCATCTAAAGAGATTTTCCAACAGGAGAATTTTGGATCCAGAGGCAGATGAGGTGTCTGCCTTCTGAGTACGCACTGGAAGCTGCTTCCACTTGAGAAAAGAATGATGGCTGTGGGCTTTGACTTATATGACTTCCTCTAGGAATAAAAAGTCATCTTGCAGTCTGAGAGAGAAGCCCTCTGTTTGGATTGTTTCCCAACTACAGGTACTTCTGAATATTATGCAGCTTGAACACTAGGAGCTTGATTTGTGAGAGGGACACAGAAGAGAAGAAAAAAACACAACATTCGAGACATCAATGATATGTAAGAATTAAAGCAGTACAACATATTATCAAATGCAGTGACTAGTTTTTCCGAGTTAGAAAAAAAGGACCTTTGGTTCTCTATAAAAATCTGTTTTTGTGTAATTTTTATTCATAAAATACTCAACAAACACAGTAAATTTGCAAAAAAAAAAACTAAGCCTGCCTGAATAAGTAATGTGGCAATAGACTGACCTTAAATCAGAATACATTACAGGTAAAGGTTCTAGCACATACAGTAAGTTGTTACAGTCTTCTTATAAATAGAATCTATAGATAGATAGAATCTATCAGGCAGAACATTGTCAGCCCATCAAACACTGTCCAATCATGTGCGTCTCAAATAACCACCGCTGTTTTTGACGAGTTCGACCTGGTTTCACTGCCTCACCTCATCAAGGTGGTTCAGCAGATGAAACCAACAAACTGTTCTCTGGACATCATTCCCTCTAAAATGCTTCAAACAGTCCTTTGATGTAATTGGTCCTTGTGTTTTGTCATTTATTAACAGCTGTCTATCTTCAGGTTATGTGCCATCTGCTTTCAAACACGCTGTGGTCAGGCCTCTTCTCAAAAAACCAGGCCTAGATCCTACAGCTCTCTCTAATTTCAGGCCAGTTTCCCATCTGTCATTTTTATCGAAGGTCCTGGAAAAGATTGTTTTTATTCAACTTCAATCTTTTCTAGAGCACAACAACCTGTTTGAAAAATTTCAGTCTGGTTTTCGAGCCCGTCACAGTACTGAATCAGCACTGCTCAAAGTGCAGAATGACATTCTTCTGTCTCTGGATGCAAAAAACCCTGTTCTGCTGGTGATGTTAGACCTCTCAGCAGCTTTTGACACCGTCGACCATCAGGTACTAATCAACCGTTTGTCTGAGCAGGTTGGCCTCCAGGGAGCTGTGCTAGAGTGGTTCAGATCTTACCTAACTGGGAGAACTTTTTCTGTCATGATAGGTGATCTGTCCTCCTCTTCATCAACCCCTCTGACCTCTGGCGTACCACAGGGATCCATTCTGGGGCCAGTCCTCTTCTCTCTTTACATGCTGCCATTAGGATCAATCATTGCACGTCATAATCTGTCTTTTCATATGTATGCAGACGATTTACAAATCTATCTGCCAGTCACTCCCAACCCCTCACTCAGTTCAAACACTCTTGTCAACTGCTTAAATGACATTAAGCACTGGCTCTCTCAAAACTTCCTCCACCTAAACACAGATAAAACTGAATGCATTTTATTTGGTGCACCCGGTGACACCAGCAACATCCTTCCCAGTCCCAGTTTTGGTTTTCCCCTCCCCCACTTCAACCCGGTGGTCAGAAATCTTGGAGTGCAGCTTGACTCCAACTTAAAGCTTGATAAACAGATCAGTTCTGTTGTCAAGACCAGCTTCTTTCAGCTCCGTCTGCTCTCTAAAGTAAAGTCACTCCTCAGCCGTAGTGATCTGGAGAAGGCCATCCATGCCTTTGTGACCTCCAGACTTGATTATTGTAATGCTTTGTATGTTGGAATTAATCAATCCTCCATCTCCCGTTTACAGCTTGTACAGAACTCTGCCGCGCGCTTTTTGACCAACACACGAAAATATGAACACATCACTCCTGTCCTGTCCTCTCTACACTGGCTCCCGGTTCAGTTCAGGATACAGTTCAAGCTGCTGCTGTTTGTTTTCAAAGCTCTGAATGGACTCGCACCTCTCTACATCTCAGAACTTTTGAAAGTCCATCAGCCCGGCAGAGCTTTACGATCTGCCAGTCAACACCTGCTGGAGGTGCCTCGCTCAAGGTACAAACAATGGGGAGACCGGTCCTTTTCTGTTGCCGGCCCAAAAGCCTGGAACAGCCTCCCCCTTGAGCTGCGTGCCACCTCTGATCTGACTCTGTTTAAATCCAGACTGAAGACCCACTTGTTCAAAAAAGCTTTCAGTGTGTAACTTTTATTACTTTGGTATTTTAGTATGTAGCTTTTTATTTCCATTGCCTCCTTTTATTGCTGTTACTTTTATTATATTTTCACTGATTTATTGTACCGATTTTTATATTTTCTGTCCTGTTAAGCACCTTGGTCAATGCAAGGCATTGTAGGAAGGTGCTATACAAATAAAGTTTATTATTATTATTATTATTATTATTATTCTTGCAAAACTGCAATCAATCAATCAATCAATCAATCAATCAATCAATCAATCAATCAATCAATCAATCAATCAATCAATCAATCAATCAATCAATCAATCAATCAATCAATTATTCACTCGATTTAAAAAAATCATCAGTTTACAAACACATTCTCTGACAACACATATTTACACGAGTGAAGAGGGAGCAGGAAGAAGAAAATCTTGTATAGACCTGCCCCCTTTCTCAATAATTACAAAAATGTCATGGCCGTAAACATTAAATTAACAAAACAAGTTGCAAACAATATATAAACAATAACATACATAACAATATATCACTCTTCCCATTAACAACTCAAAAGTGTATAAGAGTTAATCATTCTTTTTTTATAAAGTTTCTTGAATTGGTTTATTGTAGAGCAATTTTTAAACTCCTCATCCAAACTGTTCCATAGTTTTACTCCATGCACCGAAATGCACATTTGTTTTAAAGTAGTACGCACAGTTTTACTTTTGAAATCATACTTCCTTCTGTTAGTTCTATCACAAGAGCTTAAGACAAAGAACTTTTGTAAATTAAATGGCAATAATCTCTTTCTAGCTTTAAACATAATCAATAACATTTTTAAATTAACCAGATCCTTTAGTTTCAAAATATTTGATTGAATAAACAATTTATTTGTGTGTTCTCTGGTGTCCACTTTATATAAAAGTTTATTATTATTATTATTATTATTATTATTATTATTATTATTATTGCAAAACTTACAGAACAAAGTTAAAACGTTCCTGCATACATTTTCTTTTAAGGAAACAGTGTAATAAGTTTAATATGAGAATAGATTCTAATGAAAATAAATAATGCTCCAAGTAATTTTAGATGCTTGTACAGAGTACATTGTAGTACAAGTTTTATTATAACCTGCTTGTTACACACAAGTTCCATGGATTTCTTACAAATAAGGGATTTTAGTGTTTTTCCTCAAACTCAAAGTTGATTAAGAAGATTGGATCATAAGACTTTTCATAAATTAAACTAGAGAAACGGCATTTCCTGCGAAAATGCAGTGTGAATCATTACTTATTGCTGAAAAACTTGCTAAAACCAGCTGAAATTAGCTAAGAAACATGCTGAAATGTAGCTGAAATGGAAGAACAAGCCTAAGTTAGCAGACAAAAGCAGAAAGAACACATACAGTATTTGCTGAACTAGGTTTAAATAAGCTGAAATTAGCACAAAGAATTAGGAAATTAGCTGAAAACAAGCTGAAATTGGCAAAAAATAAAAAATAAAAAGCTTAAAAGTGGCAAAGTTAGAAATGCTGTATGCTTAAACTACCAAAAGGAAGTGGAGAGAGCTGAAAGGAGCTCCAAAAATGGGGAATTAGCTGAAAATGCTAAAATTAGCATAAAACAGCAAAATAACAGCTGACCTGGCAGAAAATGCTGAAGCTAGCTGAAAACGCTGAAACGAGCTGAAATTAGCATAAAGAAGTAAAAAAAAAATTAAAATCTGAAAGTAGCAGAAATTACTTGAATTTATCTGAAAACAGCGTAAATGAGCTAAACAATGCTAAAATGTTAGCTGAAAATGTTAAACGAGCTTAAATTAGCATAAGAATGCAGAAAAAACATGTTTGCCCAGTTAGGCTGAAAGAAGCAAAAATAAGCCCCAAAAAGTGGAAATTATCTGGGAATAGCTGAAATTAGCAATAAATAAATAAACAAACAACTGAAAAGTAGCTAAAAGGAAGAAAGAAGATTAAATTACCAGAAGGAAGGGGAAGGAGTACATTTTTGCTGAATTAGGCTGAAAAAAGTTGAAATGAGTGCAAAAAACAGGGAATTGGCTGAAAAAGCTAAAATTTGCATAAACGGCTAAATAATAGCTGAAATAGTAAACAAAGCTGAAATTTGCAGAAATAAGCTGAAAGGAGCTTAACGATCTGAAATGAGCAGAAACAAGATAGAAAAAGCACAAAAATGTTGTACAGTAGTTAGCAGAAAGAATCTGAAAAGAGCACAAAACAGCTGAAACCCCCCCCAGCTGATATTAGCTGAAAGTAGCTGAAAAATTGTGTAAATTTGCACAACGAAGCTGAAAGAAGTCGAACCAGAGCAAAATGTGAAAGGAGCAATAAAAGGTTGTAAACACATCTAAAGATGTGAATGATGTAAAATGAGTTCAGTTCTTTTTATAGAGGAAAACAATGGCAGAAAACAGTAAATTGATTAAAAAAAAGCTAAAGTTTCACCAATACCAAAAGTCATAGCAGGATTGTTCTGAAAGAGCTGAACGTTTTCATGATTTCATGAAATAGCTGAAAAGCTACGGGACGCGAATCGCTCAGAGAAATGTAAGGTACAGAATAAAATTGGATCACAATACTGTAGTGAGAATGCTTCAGAAGCGTTCACACAATAAGCGATGCAACTTTCAAAATACCAAAGTTCATTCTCAATAATTAACTTTCAAACTGCTTGGTTCCGTTGGTTTTGCATAGTTGCATTTTTTTAAACGCGCATTATTGTTTGTCAGTTTGTTGCAACAGCATGTTAATATTTAACTTTTGCACCTTCCGGTAAATGTATTGTACTTCCCACAAAGCAAAATCTTCTCTTAAATAAATTACAGGTCTGCAATTGTGTGTGCATGCTCCCTGTTTTGTTGTCAGAACAGCATTGATAATACTGAGGCGAAAATCAATAGTTAATTCTACCAGGGACACAATAGCTGCTCTGCCCAGCTTCATTTCACGGTGGGCTTAGACCAGGGGTGTCAGAGTCAAATACACCAAGGGCCAAAAAAAAAAAATTGCTACAAGCCAAGGGCCGGACTGGTTCAATGTTCATATTGAAATGATTTCACATAGCCTATTGAACCAAGACCTAACAGGCTGTCTATTATTTAAGGATTAAATTAATAAAACAATATTTTCTTATGGATCTGTCAGTAATTTCAAGTGAAAACATTTTTTAACAGGCAAACAGCAAAAAATTAAATTGCTTAAAAAAAAAAAATAAATATAT
>JBBPBX010074105.1:0-17660 GCA_038048925.1 Garcialebias charrua
GGACCTACCCAGGGTCAAACTAAGGTTTTTGAACTGTCCAGTGATGACCTTTACTGACCTCTCAGTAAAGCAAGACATTTACTACAAATTATTCCATTAGTTGTAATCTGAGAACATAGTCACCAAAAGAGACTATTTCTATCTTTGATTTTATTCTAATGTAATCAAAAGAATAACTTTTGTCATTTTCATGATATATGTTATATGCTGTTATTCCTTTAAATGTGAAACATTACTGTGTCACTCCTGTTGTGTGAAAGTTGAAGGCTCGGGTCAGAGAGGCCCGGCCGTTTTGTTTAGAAATGAAGAAGACAGTTAATCCGTTGTTTTCATGAGAATGACTCCAGCACTCTCTGTCTTTTCCTAAACATTTTCACTCTGCTTCTGGCTGTAACCTTGTACCATGATAACAACAAGTGAACTCCTCGACTGGTTCCTTTGGACCAATGGAGGAGGGACAAGTGCTCTCATCTCAGATCTTCTACTAAGGTAAAAAGCTTTTGCTGGAACGAGATGAGTCTGCTGGGACTTCAAGACATGAGGTCTTCCCAAAGAACTGAATGAACGTCAGTCACACGCTAAGGACACATCATTCAGTTAAAGACTAATAACATGTTTGTTATGAGTCCACTTCGAACCGAGCGTAAGAACTTTGATTATTCCTTTCTGGAATAAGTTATCTTGAAGTCAACCAGGAGCTGACAGCATTTTCTGATGATTGACGCGGATCCCAGGAGACGTTGAAACATAAACGAGAACCGGCTCGGACGTGCTGGACCTGCAACGATTCTGTACGCCTGAAAGGCTGGTGCCATCTCTTTACAAGACTATTCGTCTTCAAGGTAATGAGTCAGCGTTTACAAACGTACCTGGATTTAGCAGAAGTCTGATGGAAAGTGTCATCTGGTTAAACTCAAGATAAATAACTTCCTCTCTTAACCTCTCCCTATTCCTCTTAAATCTCTCCTTATTTCATTTCTAAGCTGGTAACTATATTTAAGCTAAGAGCCACAGACTAAGTATAATGACATCCTGTATTTATGTCTGTTGTGTTGCAATTTAAATGTGCTGACGAGTTAAATTGAAATGTGAAATCTATCAATCAAGTGTAATGGTGTTAATTTAGTTGATTTATTTTAAATAAATGGTAGTATCTTTGGCATACCAAACTAAGTTAACGTCTCTGTCACTTAATGGCTTTATGGTTTATTTATCTATCATAAAGATCACAGAAATATTGGGTAAACTGAAAAAGAAAAGAATCCGTGAAATTACTATTCAATCTGAACAAGTAAATAATTAAGAAAGGCAAAGGGGTCAGCTTAATACTGACCCCCACTAAAATCCTTTACATCTTGGTGGCACCGTACGTGTTTAAAGACACAATCTGGTGGTTACCCTCATACAGTATTTACTTCACTTTTATGGACAGAATTTCTCAGTGCAGCCAGCTGACGGAGGGTTTCCGGTTCGGTGGCCTCAGGATCCCATCACTGCTCTTTGCAGATGATGTGGTCCTGTTAGGGTCATCATGTCGTGATTTTCAGCTATCATTGGAGTGGTCACAGCAGAGTGTGAAGCGGTTGGGATGAGAATCAGCATCTCCAAATCTGAGACAATGGTCCTCAACCGGAAAAGGGTGGATTGCTCTCTTAGGATCGAGGGTGAGGTTCTGCTTAAGTGGAGGAGTTCAAGTATCTCGGGTGTTGTTCACGAGTGAGGGAAAAATAGAGCATGAGATTGACAGGTGGATTGGTACAGCATATGCAGTATTGCGGACTCAGGGTTTTCCTTGGTAGATGAGAGGGTGGCTTCCCATCAACGTCAGATGGGGGACGGTTTCTAACTGTTGTTTGTGCCTATGTGTCGAACTGCAGTTCAGAGTATATGGCCATCTTGGAGTCCTTGACAGTGGTGCTGGAAGGTGCATCAGCTTGGGACTCCTTTACTGTATTCTGCTGCGGGTCTTCAATGCCCATATAATTAATGACAGTATGACCTAGAGGGATGTGATTGGAACAGGCTCTCTGATCTGAACATGAGCAGTGTTCTGTTGTTGGACTTCTGTTCTAGTCATAGTTTGTCCATCACGAACAGTTTGAACATAAAGTTGTCCAAAAGTGCGCTTGGCACCAGGACGCCCTAGGTCATAGATCAATAATCGACTTTGTAGTCATGCCATCTGATTTGCGGACATTTGTTTTGGACACTCAGGTGAAAAGAGGAGCTAAGCTATCAACTGATAACCACCTGGTTGTGAGTTGGATCAGATGGTGGGGGAAGATGTCAGACAGACCCGGTAGACATAAACGTGTAGTGAAGGTTTGCTGGGAACGCCTGGCAGAAGAACCCATCAGAGAGATCTTCAACTAACACATCCGAGAGAGCTTTAACTGCATCCCAGCTGAGGTAGGCGACATTGAATCTGAGTGGGCCATGTTCCATACTTCACTTGTTGATGTGGCTGTCTTCAGCTGTGGCCGCAAGGTTGTCGGTGCTTTTCGCAGTGGCCATCTACGAACTCAGTGGTGGACACCTCGGGTTAGGTAGGCTGTCAAGCTGAAGAAGGAGTCCTATTGGGTCTTGTTGGTCAGTGAGAGTCCTGAGACAACTGAGAAGTACCGGAGGGCCAAGCAGTCTGTAGCCTTGGTTGTTACTGAGGCAAAAGCTCGGATGTGGGAGGAGTTCGGGGAGACCTTGGATAGAGACTCTTGGTCAGCTCGGAGAAGTTTCTTGCAAATCATCAGGTGGCTGAGGACAGGAAAGCAGCACTTTACTAACACTATGTTCTGTGAAGGTGGGGTGCTGTTGACCTCATCCAGTGATGTCGTCGGGAGCTGGAAGGAATAGTTCTTGGCCCTTCTCAATACCATAGCACATCTTCCATAGAGGAAGTGGAGTCAGGGGACTTTGGAGTTGATCCGTCCATACCTGTAGCTGAGATTGCCACGGTAGTTAAAAATCTCTGAGGTGGCAAGGCTCTGGGAGTGGATGAGATTCACCCTGATTTCCTTAAGGCTCTGTGCTACAATCATAGGGGCAACAGTCTCCTTAGCCTCCCTTGTAAGGTCTATTCAGGGGTACTGTGAATCTGATCATTTGTTGAACCTCAGAGCCAGGAGGAACAATGTTGGTTCTATCCTAAATGTGGACCACTGGATCAGCTCTTTATGCTCACTAGGATCCTTGAGAGAGATAGGAGGTTACCCTACCAGTCTACATGTGTTTTGTTGACATAGAAAAGGCATTCAACCATGTTCCTCGGGGTACACTGTTGGGGGTGCTCCGCGAGTATGGGATTGGGAGCCTATTGTTACGGGCTGTTCAGTCCCTATACAAGTGGTGAGAGAGTTTGGTTCGCATTGCTGGTAGTAAGTCGGACACCTTCAGGGTAGAAGTTAGACTCGGCCAGGGCTGCCCATTGTCACTGATTCTGTTCTTAACTTTTATGGACAGAATTTCTCAGTGCAGCCAGCTGGCGGAGGGTTTCCGGTTCGGTGGCCTCAGGATCCCATCACTGCTCTTTGCAGATGATGTGGTCCTGTTAGGGTCATCATGCCATGATTTTCAGCCATCATTGGAATGGTTCACAGCCGAGTGTGAAGCGGTTGGGATGAGAATCAGCATCTCCAAATCTGAGACAATGGTCCTGAACCGGAAAAAGGTGGATTGCTCTCTTAGGATCGAGGGTGAGGTTCTGCTTAAGTGGAGGAGTTCAAGTATCTCGGGTGTTGTTCACGAGTGAGGGAAGAATGGAGCATGAGATTGATAGGTGGATTGGTACAGCATATGCAGTATTGCGGACTCAGGGTTTTCCCTTGTAGATGAGAGGGTGGCTTCCCATCAACGTCAGATGGGGGGACGTCTCTAACTGTTGTTTGTACCTACGAGTCAAACTGCAGTTCAGAATATCTGGCCTTCTTGGAATCCTTGACAGTGGTGCTGGAAGGTGCGTCAGCTTGGGACTCCTTTATTCTGCTGCGGGACTTCAATGCCCATGTGAGTAATGACAGTGTGACCTAGAGGGGTGTGATTGGGAGGAACAGGCTCTCTGATCTGAACATGAGCAGTGTTCTGCTGTTGGACTTCTGTGCTAGTCATAGTTTGTCCATCACAAACAGCATGTCTGAACACAAGGTTGTCCATAAGTACGCTTGGCACCAGGACGCCCTAGGTCACAGATCAATGATCGACTTTGTAGTCATGTCATCTGATTTGCGGACATTTGTTTTGGACACTCAGGTGAAAAGAGGAGCTGAGCTATCAACTGATCACCACCTGGTAGTGAGTTGGATCAGATGGTGGGAAAGATGTCGGACAGACCCGGTAGACCCAAACATGTAGTGAAGGTTTGCTGGGAATGCCTGGCAGAAGAACCTATCAGAGAGATCTTCAACTAACACCTCTGGGAGAGCTTTAACTGCATCCCAGATGAGATAGGGGACATTGGCCCTCATGCACGAAAATGTTCGTATTTTTATCCTAAATTTCTCCTACTTTTGTTCGTACGAAGTGTTCGTACGAACATGCCACGTCAGATCCAACAAAGTCTTCTATCGTCAGGAAATGTGTGTATATGAGCTGTGTAAATAATGATGAATCCCACCTGTTCTATTCACCTGCTCGTGCACGCGAGTGGTTATTTACATAATTCCCACCCCTCAAAACACCATATAAGGATATAGTTTCCTGCCACCGCGAGCAGGAAGTGTCCATTCATTCCGGCTTTTATGCGTCAGAAAACACACAAACGCGTTTGGCGAATTAAAATTGACTCGCCTTTGATCATAGTGTCAGCCCCGGATCTGAGCGCAGACCCACACAGAATACAGATGACATCAGTGAGCGCCCACAGTCAACAGGCAGTTTATATTAAAAATGACATGAAACAACTGAATAAGCTGGTTTCGCTTTTTTCTCCCCTGTCTCTGCAGCGGCGCTGTGTATGTGTGTGTGTGTGTGTGTGTGTGTGTGTGTCGACAGTGGCACGGGGTGGGGGGGCCGTGCCGACAGTTGCGCGTGGCGTGGTTGCGCGGGGCGCGTTGCGTGGCACACGGTGGTCGACATGAGTGCGCGGGGTGGGGGCGCGTGGCGTGGTTGCGCGGGCGCGTTGCGTGGCACACGGTGGTCGACATGAGTTGCGCGGGGTGGGGGCGCGTGGCGTGGTTGCGCGGGGCGCGTTGCGTGGCACACGGTGGTCGACATGAGTGGCGCGGGGGGTCACGCGCGGGTGGCGCAAGGTGGTGGACGTGGGGGGGGGGGTGTTGAAGCCGCTTTAATTAAACCAATATGTGTGGTTGCATTTAATTGTTTTTAAACTCAAAATATTTTCTAAATAACGAAATATAAAGTTATTAGTGGAGAAAAGGCCGTCTGGATGACAGCAGACTGACTGCTCCTAAAATATACGACAGGTCTGGACCACACGTAAATTTTGTTCGTATCTGAAAAAAATCCTAGGATACGAAAACATTGTTGGATGCCACAAATGATCCTAAATCACTCGTACGCACAGTATAAGAACAAATCTGTGCGTAAGAACGGTTCGTGCATGAGGGCCAATGAATCTGAGTGGGACATGTTCCATGCCTCACTTGTTGACGTGGCTGCCTTGAGCTATGTATGCACCAATCCACTTTTCTCGCTTCCGATCCGATGCGATACTTAAAACTGGGTATCGTCTGATACGATACTTTCCAATCCGATACTGTTCAAGTATACGAATCTGTATAATGAAATGTATGTACTGAGACTATTCATTTTAACATTGTATGAGATAAACTCAATGAAGACACTCATGAGCCTTATAACAGGAAACTCACAAACTTTAACAAAACACAAGAGGCAGGTCTATACCATACACATGTCCTTCTCACTCATGGGGCAGTTGGAAAAACAAAAAAACCCACTAAGCATGATGGGAAAGACAACACAGCCCACTCCCCTTAACCACTAAGAGAGTGGATTTTGTTGTCGTTCCCATCATGCTTAGCGGTTTTTTAGTTTTCCAGCTTTAGGTGCAACTGGAAAACTAAAATACAGCTAAGCATTATGGGAAAGACAACAAAATCCATTCCCTTAGTGGTTAAGGGGAGTGGGCTATGTTGTCTTTCCCATCATGCTTAGAGGATTTTTAGTTTTCCAGCTGCACCTAAAGCTGGTGTGGTATATACCTGCCTCTTGTGTGCTGTTAAAGTTAGGCTGTTTCATGTTGTGAGGGCCAAAGTCTCTTCATTGGTTTAACTCACACAATGTTAAGACGGCAGTCACAGAATGTGATGGAACACAAGTGCTCTTTGAAGCTGGATCGGAAATATCGGCAGGTTGGATACGATATCCGATACTTAAATTATGCTCGTATCGGATACCGATACTGGATCGGATCAGCCCCATCCCTACCTTGAGCTGTGGCCGCAAGGTTGTCGGTGCTTTTCGCAGTGGCCATCTGCGAACTCGGTGGTAGACACCCTAGGTTAGGGAGGTCGTCAAGCTGAAGAAGGAGTCCTATTGGGTCTTGTTAGTCAGTGAGACCCTGGAGACAGCTGAGGAGTACCGGAGGGCAGCAGCCTTGGCTGTTACTGAGGCAAAAGCTCGGATGTGGGAGGAGTTCGGTGAGACCTTGGATAGAGACTCTCAATCAGCTCCAAGAAGATTCTGGCAAATCATCAGGTGGCTGAAGCGGGGAAAGCAGCACTTTACTAACACTGTGTTCTGTGAAGGTGTGGTGCTGTTGACATCAACCAGTGATGTCGTCGGCAGCTGGAAGGAATAGTTCTTGGCCCTTCTCAATACCATAGCACATCTTCCATAGAGGAAGTGGAGTCAGGGGACTTCAGAGTTGATCCGTCCATAACTGTGGCTGAGATCGCTAAGGTAGTTAAAAATCTCTGAGGGGGCAGGGCTCTGGGAGTGGATGAGATTCACCCTGATTTCCTTAAGGTTCTGTGCTACAATAGGGGCAACAGTCTCCTTAGCCTCAAGTATCTTGGGGTTTTGTTCACGAGTGAGGGAAGAATGGAGCATGAGATTGACAGGTGGATTGGTGCAGCATATGCAGTATTACCGACTCTGTACTGGTCCATTGTGGTGAAGAGAGAGCTGAGCTGTAAGGCAAAGCTCTCGGTTTACCGGTCGGTCTACATTCCTACCCTCACCTATGTTCACAAGCTCTGGGTTGTGACCAGTGATGGGAAGAATAACGGAGTTACAAATAAACGGCGTTACAAACTGAGTAATTTTTCCATTAGGTCAGAGTCAGAGAGTCTTTATTGTCATTTGCACCGCCTGTGGTACATGTGATGAAAACGTGATTATGTACACAGGGTCCCAGATACATCCAACAATAAATGCAAGAGAAACAGTAATAACATCTAGGATTAACTAAGAAAAACATCAACTAGTAATACACTAAGCCCTAATGTAGTAGAAAAACATCATTATAAACAGCAGCACGAACACGAGTCTGTATGAGCAGATGGTCACAGATGAACACAGCAACAAGAAACCAGATCAGTATCATTATGATGTGATATTTTGCAGTGTTTATTCATATTGATTATTTATTCATGAGTCTAACAGCACCCCTCCCTGGGCTGCCACCTTACCGTGGTGGAAGGGTTTGAGTGTCCCAATGATCCTAGGAGCTATGCTGTCAGGGGCTTCATGCCCCTAGTGGGGTCACCCAAGGCAGACAGGTCCTAGGTGAGGGACCAGACAAAGTGCAGCCCAAAGACCCCTTATGATGAGTCAAATCACTGGAAACAATGTTCCCTCGCCCGGACGCGGGTCACCGGGGCCCCACTCTGGAGCCAGGCCCGGAGGAGGGGCACGTTGGCGAGCGCCTGGTGGCCGGGCTTTTACCCATGGAGCTCGGCCGGGCACAGCCCGAAGAGGAGACGTGGGTCCCCCTTCCCATAGGCTCACCACCTGTGGGAGGGGCCAAAGGGGTCGGGTGCATTGTGGAATGGGTGGTGGCCGAGGGCGGGGACCCTGGCGGTCTGATCCTCGGCTACAGAAGCTGGCCATTGGGACATGGAATGTCACCTCTCTGGTGGGGAAGGAGCCTGAGCTAGTGTGTGAGGTTGAGAGGTTCCGGCTAGAAATAGTCGGACTCACCTCAACGCATGGCTCTGGCTCTGGAACCAGTTTCCTTGAGAGGGGTTGGACACTCTTCCACTCTGGAGTTGCCCCTGGTGAGAGGCGCCGAGCAGGAGTGGGCATACTTGTTGCCCCCCATCTTGGTGCCTGTACGTTGGGGTTCACCCCGGTGAACGAGAGGGTAGCCTCCCTTCGCCTACGTGTGGGGGGACGGGCTCTGACTGTTGTTTGTGCCTATGCGCCAAACGGCAGCGCAGATTACCCACCCTTTTTGGAGTCCTTGGAGGGGGTATTGGAGAGTGCGCCTCCTGGGGACTCCCTTGTTCTGCTGGGGGACTTCAACGCTCACGTGGGCAATGACAGTGAGACCTGGAGGGGTGTGGTTGGGAGGAACGGCCCCCCTGATCTGAACCCGAGTGGTGTTCTGTTGTTGGACTTCTGTGCTCGTCATGGATTGTCCATAACGAACACCATGTTCAGGCATAAGGGTGTCCATATGTGCTCTTGGCACCAGGACACCCTAGGTCGCAGTTCAATGATCGACTTTGTTGTCGTCTCATCTGATCTGCGGCCGCATGTCCTGGACACTCGGGTGAAGAGAGGGGCGGAGCTGTCAACTGACCACTACCTGGTGGTGAGTTGGCTCCGATGGTGGGGGAGGATGCCGGTCAGACCTGGCAGACCCAAACGTATTGTGAGGGTCTGCTGGGAACGTCTGGCAGAGTCTCCCGTAAGACGGAGCTTTAACTCCCACCTCCGGGAGAGCTTTGAACACGTTCCGAGGGAGGCGGGGGACATTGAGCCCGAGTGGGCCATGTTCCGCGCCTCTATTGTCGAGGTAGCTTATCAGAGTTGTGGCCGCAAGGTTGTTGGTGCCTGTCGTGGTGGCAACCCTCGAACCCGGTGGTGGACACCGGCGGTGAGGGATGCTGTCAAGCTGAAGAAGGAGTCCTATTGGGCCTTTTTGGCCTGTGGGACCCCGGAAGCAGCAGATAGGTACCGGCAGTCCAAGCGGCATGCGGCTCGGGTGGTTGCTGAGGCAAAAACTCGGGCGTGGGAGGAGTTCGGAGAGGCCATGGAGAATGACTTCCGTACGGCTTCGAGGCGATTCTGGTCCACCATCCGGCGTCTCAGGGGGGGAAAGCGGTACGCGACCAACACCATTTATGGTGGGGATGGCGTGCTGTTGACCTCAACTCGGGATGTTGTGAGTCGGTGGGCGGAATACTTCGAAGACCTCCTCAATCCTACTGGCACGTCTTCCACTGAGGAAGCGGAGCCTGGGGACTTTGGGTCGGGCTCTCCAATCTCTGGTGCTGAGGTCGCCGAGGTGGTTAAAAAGCTCCGCGGTGGCAAGGCTCCGGGGGTGGATGAGATTCGTCCTGAGTTCCTTAGGGCTCTGGATGTTGTGGGGTTGTGTTGGCTTACGCGACTCTGCAATATCGCGTGGACATCGGGGGCAGTTCCCTTGGATTGGCAGACTGGGGTGGTGGTTCCCCTATTCAAAAAGGGGGACCGTAGGGTGTGTTCCAACTATAGAGGGATCACACTCTTAAGCCTCCCTGGTAAGGTCTATTCAGGGGTTCTGGAGAGGAGGGTCCGTCGGATAGTCGAACCTCGGATTCAGGAGGAGCAGTGTGGTTTTCGTCCTGGTCGTGGAACACTAGACCAGCTCTACACCCTCAGCAGGGTCCTGGAGGGTGCGTGGGAGTTTGCCCAACCAGTTTACATGTGCTTTGTGGACTTGGAAAAGGCATTCGACCGCGTCCCTCGGGGGGTTCTGTGGGGGGTACTCCGGGAGTATGGGGTACCAGGCCCTTTGATATGGGCTGTTAGGTCCCTGTACGACCGGTGTCAGAGCTTGGTCCGCATCACTGGCAGTAAATCAGGCTCGTTTCCAGTGGGAGTTGGACTCCGCCAAGGTTGCCCTTTGTCACTGATTCTGTTCATAACTTTTATGGACAGAATTTCTAGGCGCAGCCAAGGTGTTGAGAGGATCCGTTTTGGTGGCCTTAGAATCACTTCTCTGTTTTTTGCAGATGATGTGGTCCTATTGGCTTCATCAGATCGTGATCTACAGCTTTCGCTGGAGCGGTTTGCAGCTGAATGTGATGCGGCCGGGATGAGGATCAGTTCCTCCAAATCCGAGGCCATGGTCTTGAGCCGGAAAAGGGTAGCATGCCTTCTCCAGGTCGGGGAGGAGGTCCTGCCCCAAGTGGAGGAGTTTAAGTATCTCGGGGTCTTGTTCACGAATGAGGGAAAACTGGAGCGTGAGATCGATAGGCGGATAGGTGCAGCGTCCGCAGTGAAGCGGGCGCTGTACCGGTCTGTTGTGGTGAAGAGAGAGCTGAGTCAAAAGGCAAAGCTCTCAATTTACCGATCGATCTACGTTCCCACCCTCATCTATGGTCATGAGCTCTGGGTTGTGACCGAAAGAACAAGATCTCGGATACAAGCGGCTGAAATGAGTTTTCTCCGCAGGGTGTCTGGACTCTCCCTTAGAGATAGGGTGAGAAGCTCAGTCATCCGGGAGGGACTCGGAGTAGAGCCGCTGCTTCTCCACATCGAGAGGAGCCAGTTGAGGTGGCTCGGGCATCTGGTTAGGATGCCTCCTGGACGCCTCCCTGGTGAGGTGTTCCGGGCATGTCCCACCGGGAGGAGACCCAGAGGAAGACCCAGGACACGCTGGAGGGACTATGTTTCTCGGCTGGCCTGGGAACGCCTTGGGATTCCCCCAGAGGAGCTGCTCCAAGTGGCTGGGGAGAGGGAAGTCTGGGCCTCCCTACTTAGGCTGCTACCCCCGCGACCCGACCCCGGATAAGCGGAAGAAAATGGATGGATGGATGGATGGATGGAGTCTAACAGCCTCAGGGTAGAAGCTGTTCCTCAGTCTAGTGGTTCTACATTTAATGCTCCTCAACCTCCGTCCTGAGGGGAGTGGGGCAAAGAGTGAGTGTGCTAGGTGAATGGGGTCTTTCATGATGCAAGTGGCTCTTTTCCTGCATCTGGAGGTGTAAATGTCTGTGATGGTGGGGAGACTGATTCCAACAGACCTCTGTGCAGCCTTCACCACTCTCTGTAGAGCTTTCCTCTCTGCAACTAACGGGTAAACTAAGTAGTTACTATGTCTATCGTTACAATGCCGTTACCGTTACAATCACTAAATGGGGGTACATCAAAAAGGCATTCAATACAAGATCAACTGGACTTTATTTGTAACAGAAAACGTTTCGACTCCCATCCAGGAGGCTTTCTCAATTCCATGAACAACTGTGCGAAGTTTGGAGTTATAACAGAACCACGCACCATCATGTGTAAGTTTCAAGCTGAGGTAACACATACATGTAAATTGACAGATCACACCTCAACAGTAGGGGGTTCCCTTGAGGTCTCTGACAGAAGACGCAACACTGTATGTAAATTGACAACAAACAACTCCCAACCAACAAACAGAGGCTTCTCAAAGAAATTTGTTAGTCTAATTTACAGACAAGACACCTCTGTTCCCATATCATGTCCTGGACGACTGAGAATCTTCACCAGCATAAATGGGGGTACGTTATTTTGTCTTCTCGTAAACTGTTTGTTTACTTTTTTCCCCTTGGTGAGGGAGGGGAGGAGGGGGAGGGAGGGTAGGAGGGAGCAGAGGGGAGGGAGGGGTGAAACAATTAGGATGATGCTGATTGGCTACGTAGAGTGTCAGGTAGAGGTCAGCCAATAAGAGGTTTTGTTGTTCAGTTCACTCGCAAACCACACGCGTGTTTCTGTTGCGAGATCTGGCAACACTGCTTAGCTCCAAATCTGAAAAGTTAGCTGAAGTCCTGCGAGTCTGAAAGGAAAGTTGGCGTTTTCAAATTGGAAATACAGGCACTACTTTACTCTCCTTGAGGTAAAAGGCAAGAACGTACATGTGAAGTGTACATTATGTCCCGGAGCAAAGTGTTTATCTACGTCCGTCGTGAGCAACTCTAATCTGATGAAGCATCTCACAACTGCTCAGGTAATTCAGATTTTCAGTACTGTTTTAAAAGTACTTCATATTGTTAAAATGGTTCTTTTGTTTTTAAGAAAATACTTGAAGAACCAGTTGTGTGAGGGTTTGATTTTATTTTACACTACAGAGTTAAAGCACTTATTTTAACTGTTTACTTTTATTTCTAAGAAAACACTTGAACAGTACAGTGTGTACATAGAGCTAAAAACACAATTGTTATATTATTTTGTTAAACTGTATTTTGTAATGAAGAAAAAACTTGAAGTATAGTATGTCAACCATGTTCTGTTGAGGTGCAGTAAGTAGTAAGTCTGATTCCCAACAGAGCACTTCACTCTCAGACTGCAGGTTTACTTGTGGTTCCTAGATTTTCCAAAAGCAGAATGGGAGGAAGATCTTTCAGTTATCAGGCTCCTCTCTTGTGGAACCAACTCCAGTTTATGTCTGTAAGGCTGACACATTGTCCAGTTTTAAGCAGTGGTGTCAAAAGTATTCACATTCATTACTCAAGTAGAAGTATAGATACTGGGATTTAAAATTACTTCTGTAGAAGTAGAAGTATCAACTCTAGCTTTTTACTCAAGTAAAAGTAAAAAAGTACTGGTTTCAAAACTACTTAAAAGTATAAAAGTAAAAGTAGCGTAAGAAAAAGCAACAACAAAGACAAATGCTTAGGCTGCACCACACATACTATTGTATACAACCCCACCTCCCCCACAAAAATCATTTTTTTTAGAAAATCTTAATCCCAGTCTTAAAACTTTTAAGACTGGGATTAAGATTTTCCTTTTTGATTAATCCTATACAGTAGTTAGGGTTGACTTATGTTGCTATAGGCTTAGACTAATGGAGGATAAACTGACCTCATTTCCTTAAATGAATTGATAAAATTGAATCGTTTTCATTTGATTCCATTTCTATCTTAACATGTGATTCTTCTTAAGTTTTGTGTTAAATACCTGTCTTTGCAATTCTATTTTAAATTCGTAGATATATCTAAACTTAAACCAACCAAACAAACAATAGCTACTTTCCCTGGTAACTAATTACTTTTATAGGGGAGTAATTCAGTTACTAACTCAGTTACTTTTTGGGAGAAGTAACTAGTAACTATAATTAATTACTTTTTAAAAATAACGTTCCCAACACTGGTTGTGACCGAAAGACAGAGATCACAGATACAGGTGGTTGAAATGAGTTTCCTCCGCAGGGTAGCTGGACTCTCCCTTAGAGATAGGGTGAGAAGTTCAGTTATCCGGGAGAGACTCAGAGTAGAACCACTGCTCCTCCACGTCGAGAGGAGCCAGTTGAGGTGGTTTGAGCATCTGGTAAGGATGCTCCCATGGCTTTTCCCTAGGGAGGTGCTTCAGGCATATCCAACTGGGAGGACACAGCAGGTAAGACCCAGGACACGCTGGAGAGACTATGTCTTTCGGCTCACCTGGGAACGTCTTGGAATCGCCCAGAAGAGCTGGAAGAGGTTGCTGTGGAAAGAGATGTCTGGGCGTCCCTGCTCAAGCTGCTGGCCCTGCAACCCGACTTTGGAACAAATGGAAGATAATGGATGGATGGATGGATGGACATTCAGAACATCATAAAAATTTAGATTTGTGACCCATACAGGAAAACAAGTTAAAAAAAATTACATTTGGGACACCTGCCTGCAGTTTGAACCACTTCCAAATTGTTTTTTGCAGTCTTTAAACAAATAAATGTTTCAAAAGGTTTTTTAGGTAACACCATTTAACGAATACTTAATTATCGCTAATTTTACATTGAGCTACAGCTAGCTGCTGCTGTCATTATTAATACTTGATAACACCCACAGAACTGCAAGGAAATAATCTTGTGACGAGAAGCTGATGGTGGTCAAAAGTAAAAAAAATTGTCACAGCATATGGTCTTATTCTATGAGCTCAGCTCGGACCTACTCAGGCCAGTATTCTTTCAGTGACCCCACTCGCTTCCAGCTTGGTTCTTAGGACGTACTGGGCAGCAGTTCCAAGTGAG
Organism: Garcialebias charrua; assembly: GCA_038048925.1. Classification (NCBI taxonomy): domain Eukaryota; kingdom Metazoa; phylum Chordata; class Actinopteri; order Cyprinodontiformes; family Rivulidae; genus Garcialebias; species Garcialebias charrua. Next base: position 14,102 of record JBBPBX010074105.1, read on the forward strand.
CCGAATCAAGTAAAATTGATCATCAATTTGATGTCAGCCGACTGTAATGATTGATTGGCCAGAGAGAGCCATAAATCAAGAGCCTCTCCTTCATAAGAATCAGACCATAAACCAACACTGTGGTACTACAAGGAGGCACAGACATTTCTGTACTCGAGGACTGAGGACAGGATTTAGATGGAGCTAGACCAAATTGACTGGATTTACAGTCTCTGACCAAAAGAGGGAAGGTGGCCTCGACTTGGCCATGACATTTTTTGGGGGGGAAAAATATATTTTAATTTTGTATACCTCTTTTGTGACTGTCTATTGTTGTTGTTGTTACTCACTGTTGTCATCACTCTTTGTTAAGGAATCAGGTCTCTCTTGTAAATGAGTCCCGAAGGCTCAATGGGATTAACCTGTCTAAATAAAAGTTGAATTAATGAATGTTTGGAAATCTTGGCGGAGGGTGGTGAGTATTTTGTCCCTTTATTTCACTTTTGTGCCCACTCCTATGTTGTGTTGTTTGGGGGGAGTGGTGGCGCAGTGGTTAGACGGTGGGCCTGTGATCGGAAGATCGCCGGTTCAAGCCCCGGTACCGACAACATCGAAAAATGTGGGTGGAGAAAGGTGAAACACCCACACCTGCCTCCACCCTCATTCGCCCCACTCTGGGCCCCTGAGCAAGCCACCCCACCATCTGCTCCCTAAACAGGTCTCTCTTGAAAATGAGTTCTCGTGGCTCAATGAGACTACCTATAAATAAAAAGTAAATGGAAAAAAAAATGTGTTTGCCTTGGATTGAAAATTACATTGTGAAAGTATCGGACTGCCGTGCTGTGGTACTCAGATTTAAAATAATAATAATATATATTTTTTTTAAAACACGAGACAGTGTAGTCCCAAGTAGAGGTGAAGCAAGTCAAGGTCAGACAGGACAATGTGAACTAATCAAGGGAATTGTGGGCATTCTGGTATTTTTGCATTACAAACACTATTGAAAGCAGCAATACGCCATATAATTAGGCACTGAATATTGAAAGTAAGATGTTGCATAAATAAACGCCAATAAGATATGCTGTAAAACACGTGTGAATTCCAGCCACTGGACACCAACACCTTTCATCGAGACACTGACATGAATTATAGTTATAAAAATAAATGTCATTCTCACACATTTTTGATGCATCTATTTGCACAAGCCAAAGCCATAACTTGGCCGTGGAGGGTCGCGTCGGGGAACGCAATGTCAAGGACACCGCCGCCGCGACCCAATTGCCTTTGAAAATGCATCAGGGCAAAGCCATAACTATTGTATTTCACATCCTATTATTTACCAAAATTATAAGTTAATATTACGAGCAAAACATTTCAGTAAAGAACAACTGATTCAAGAGTTGCAGTCTGTGTGCAAACCTTTTAATGGGCTGCTTTACAACAGGGCTCTGCAAAATGTCTCACTCTGTTTGTATATTTTACATCTAAACTGGATAATTGGACCAATCAAACAGCTTATTTCGCCAAAGTGAAGTTCAAGATAATAAGACAATAAAAGAGACTTTTCCACTTCACCATTTTTCTAAATGTCAGAACTATCTTCTACATGAGATCGCTCATATCATTTTATTTTTTTATTTTTCACCTTTACAGCTACAGCTCCGCCATTTTTCAGTGATCTTGATGGAAATTTTCTACATTTTCTTAAAGAACACTATTTAATTTAAGTTTCATTCATTTGGCTGAGTGCTTAGAGCAGTCGTCCTCCAAGGCAAGAGTTGGGGGTTTGAATCCACCAGCAGTCACGTGCCAAAGTGTCCCTGGGCAAGACACATTGCCTCCAATGTGTGTCCCATCGGTGTATGAACGTGATAAATCACTGATTAGTCTTTGTACCGGAAGAGTACTGTATGAATGGGTAAATGAGGGCACAGATTGTAGTGTAAAGCACTTTGAGTATCTTGATAAGATAGAACAGTGTTACAAGTACAGACATTTACCATTCATGCTCAGAGCTGAAAACACAATAAATACTCTAACTTGTTCACCATTGCAGTCTTGGACACAGAACACTGGTAATCACTAATGTAAAAAGCTGCTATTAATAAAATGAGTTAACAAAACAAACGAGCCATTTGTGTGGCCAGTGCTTTATTTGTTCAGACTTCTGAACACGGTAATGTTTCTCTAATTAACCACGATGAAGAATAACACGCTGCTTTTCTGTTTTAGTGTAAGCTTTTACGAGAACTTCCATCTAAACGTTTCAGTTGGATTGTTAAAAACAGCCCCTTCATAATTGCTTTAAAGGAAAGTTCTTGCGTGGGTTTCTCTGTGCGTTTTATCTGCGTCCGATTTGTTTTCCTCCTTGCTAATAGCTCCATGAATGTTCTTAGTCATGTCCATTTCGGCACACAGTTAATAACAACAGCTGGGGCCTGGGTCTGCGCAAACAGTTTGAAACATTATTGCATTTTACCTGCTTGTTGGATCCACTAAACCCTTCCGAGCATTTATATGTTCAGAGAATTTTCGTAATTATCCACCTCTCTGATTCAAAGAGAGGAGACAACATCTGTGGTCTGTTCAGCGCTCGTGCTCGAAGAGACCGTAGAGATTTGAGATGTGAGTCCAGAGGCAACATGTGAGTTCAGTTCAGTTCTGGTCCTGATGTTGGATGCAGGATGATGAGGAGGGTCCTTTCAGTGATGACACAGCAGCACAGCAGGGCAGACACAGCACAGCAACACTGCAGGTCCGGCTGTAGAAATGAAGACAGACATGTGCAGGTTAACATTAATAAAAAAAATATGAAACAACACAGACAACAACTTGTTGTCCTTACTGTTATCCAAATGATGCAGAAAGAAGATGGAGCATGTCAGATCAGGTCAGGTATGTTGCAGACAGTGGTGGGCTGTGCATTTCACACCTAAGCCTTCAGTAGTGCTCTGTCTGAATCAATCCAACCCTCAATAACTATTTCCCCCATATTTTTAGACCAATTTTTGGCTGATATATGACCGTTTCCATTCATTCTGATGGAAAAAATGGAGCAGTACCACTTTCGGCCGCTAGGGGCGCTAAAGGGCCCTCTAGGCTTTTGACGACCACTGGTGTACCTGTATGTGTACGGATATTTTAGAGCAAAAAAAGTCCTGCTGGATGGACAGCATGTGCGTACATCATGCTGCAATTTACAGATAAAATTAAAGTGTTTAACTCCATTCCTGCCATCATCCTGGGGGGCTTGACCGAGCTTCAAAGCAGCTCTGCACCGCCTTTGGGAGGAGTGATGATGGACGGAGAGCACAGCTTCACGGATACAGGACAGATGTGCCACGCAAACGTTCCAGCAGGTCCTCGGATGGATGGATAAAGCGTGGACCTCAGTCAGTAAAGAATCCATCCGTCGGGGTTCAGGAAGGGATGTTTGCTGGACGTGGATGAGGAAGAGGAGGCAGTGCTCTGAGCTGCATCAACTATACCAGTACCTCAGGAGTTGTCAGAACTCTTCACCAGCGACACAGAGGATGAAGAATTCAATGGGTTTGAATAAAAATAAATAGATAATAGGTGT
>JBBPBX010074106.1:0-17660 GCA_038048925.1 Garcialebias charrua
TGAGATAATGAACATTATGAATTAATTGCATTTACCTGAATGTGCTCATTGATATAACCAGTCTGCTTTGTCACGTCAGGTACCGAGATTTCCTGGAAACAAAAAGGAACAACTTAAAACAAACCTACTTTAATTCATCATTACGACACATTACTTACTTTTTGGGACTTTACAAACACATACTTCATTTTAGACCTAAGAGAGTAAACTGACCTAATCTGAGTACAGTAAATAACCTTAAGATCCGTTTTCAATATTTTACCAAGAACAAATTTTTATACTGTGGGATATTTTTTTACCTTATATTGGTAAATCTATAGAGGGTTCTAGTATTCTTTGGCCCTGCAACCCAAACCTATGAGATAAGGAACATTATAAATTCATTACATCTACCTGAATGTGCTCATTGATATCATCAGTCTGCTTTGTCACATCAGGTACCGAGATTCCCTAGAAACGAAAAAGAACAACTTAAAGCAGACATACTTGAATTCATCATTATGGTACAATATTACCTACATTTGGGGACTTTACAAACACAAACTTCATTTTAGATCTAAGAGAGACAACTGACCTAGTCTGACGTAAGTAATGACATTTAAGATATTGTAATGGTCACTGATCAATTTATACAGCGTTAGATTTATTTCCATTTGTTTCCTTATTTTATTATATTATCTGCGCTGCAAATATGACCATTTATTATTAATTATTGTCTCCTGTAAGGTAACGAGTGTGTTCCAAATGAAAGTTTGAACATGTTTATTTGTTTGTGTAAATTTGTTTTGTAATAATACGTTTTGAAGACTGTGGGGATGTGGACTTAAAAGGAGGAGGAAGTGACGGCGCTCTCTCTCTCTCTGATCACCTGGGAGTGCGCACCTGCTGAGGATTTGGCGTGAGGCCGTTGCCCTGGACTGCCTGTGGACTGTATCACCTTGAGTTGGGATTGCGGTGGATCAGTAACTTTTCCTTTACCCAGGACTGCAGGGGAGGCACGCTAAAAGGACCTTGAGACTCTGGTGAGATCGTTTCTTTTATTTTTTGGCGCGCCGACGCCTGGATGGATTGAGTGGGCGTTTCCTCATCCTGCTTCAAACAAACTTTTTATCTGAGAGAGCGTTTGGACTGAGAGTTGGTGCATTTTGGGTTTTGATTTGATTTATGGGGTTTGTCTGCAGCCATGTAGATGGTGGGGGGGGGAATGAAGCGTTCGGGTTGTTTATGTGCACAAACGATTTGTTTGTTTAAACTGGGTAAAGGGTATTAAATGTCATCACATGGCTAATATCAATATATGTTTATGAGAGTTTTCTTGTATGTGGAGTGAAATATTTTATGTTTACTGGTTTATGCTTTCTGCTCAACCTTTATAAGTTTTAAGCGCCGTCAGCTCCAGGCACTGTCCCCTGAGCCCCCTGAGCTCTCACTGCCCCTGACTAATTTAGCGTATGTAATAACTAGTCCCCTTTTATCCTAGCGGTGGGGGGCAGGTTGTTATAATATGGTTTCAACAAGTTACCATGAACATGTTATTTTTATACTGTAGGATACTTTTTCACTGTATATTTGTAAATCTACAGATGTTTCTAGTATTATTTGGTCCAACAACCCAAACTATGAGATAATGAACATTATGAATACATTGCATCTACCTGAATGTGCTCATTAATATCATCAGACTGCATTGTCACGTCAGGTACTGAGATTTCCTGGAAACAAAAATGAACAACTTAAAGCAGACATACTTAAAGTCATCGTAATGGAACAATATTACCTACTTTTGGGGACTTTACAAACACTTCACTTTAGACCCAAGAGAGAAAACTGACCTAGGCTGACGTAAAAGTAATGAAATTTAAGATCTGTTTTCAACAAATTACCATGAAGATATTTTTATACTATAGGATACCTTATATTTGTAAATATATAGAGGGTTCTAGTATTCTTTGGCCCTGCAACCCAAAGCTATGAGATAATGAACATTATGAATTCATTGTATCTACCTGAATGTTCTCATTGATGTCATCAGTCTGCTTTGTCACATCAGGTACTGAGATTTCCTGGAAACAATAAAGAACAACTTAAAACAGACCTACTTTAATTCATCATTACGTCACAAGATTACCTATTTTTGTGGACTTTGCAAAAACTTCATTTTAGACCCAAAAGAGAAAACTGACCTAGGCTGACGTAAGAGTAATGAAACTTAAGATCTGTTTACAACAAGTTACCATGAAGATATTTTTATACAATAGAATATTTTTTTCACCTTATATTTGTAAAGTTATAGAGGGTTCTAGTATTCTTTGGCCCTGCAACCCAACCTATGAGATAATGAACTTTATAAATTCATTGCATCTACCTGAATGTGCTCATTGATATCATCAGTCTGCTTTGTCACATCAGGTACCGAGATTCCCTAGAAACGAAAAAGAACGACTTAAAGCAGACATACTTGAATTCATCATTATGGTACAATATTACCTACATTTGGGGACTTTACAAACACAAACTTCATTTTAGATCTAAGAGAGACAACTGACTTAGTCTGACGTAAGTAATGACATTTAAGATATGGTTTCAACAAGTTACCATGAACATGTTATTTTTATACTGTAGGATACTTTTTCACTGTATATTTGTAAATCTACAGATGTTTCTAGTATTATTTGGTCCTACAACCCAAACTATGAGATAATGAACATTATGAATTCATTGCATCTACCTGAATGTGCTCATTGATATCATCAGTCTGTTTTGTCACGTCAGGTACTGAGATTTCCTGGAAACAATAAAGAACAACTTAAAACAGACCTACTTTAATTCATCATTACGTCACAATATTACCTATTTTTGTGGACTTTGCAAACACTTCATTTTAGACCCAAAAGAGAAAACTGACCTAGGCTGCAAACAAGTTACCATGAAGATATTTTTATACTATAGAATATTTTTTTCACCTTATATTTGTAAAGTTATAGAGGGTTCTAGTATTCTTTGGCCCTGCAACCCAAACCTATGAGATAATGAACTTTATAAATTAATTGCATCTACCTGAATGTTCTCATTGATAACATCAGTCTGCTTTGTCATGTCAGATACTGAGATTTCCTGGAAACAGAAAAGAAAAACTTAATGCAGACATACTTTCAGTCATCATTACGACACGACACATTACCTACTTTTGGGGACTTTGTCAACACAAACTTAATTTTAGACCCAAGAGAGACAACTGAACTAGTCTGACATAAGAATAATGAAGTTTAAGATCTGGTTTCAACAATTACCGTGAACATGTTATTTTTATACTGTAGGATACTTTTTTACCTTATATTTGTAAATATATACAGGGTTCTAGTATTCTTTGGCACTGCAACCCAAACCTATGAGATAATGAACATTATAAATTCATAGCAACTACAGTACCTGAATGTGCTCATTGATATCATCAGTCTGCTTTGTCACGTCAGGTACTGAGATTTCCTAGAAACAAAAAAGAACAACTTAAAACAGACCAACTTTAATTCATCATTACGTCACAATATTACCTACTTTTGTGGACTTTGCAAACACTTCATTTTAGACCTAAAAGAGAAAACTGACCTAGGCTAACATAAGAGTAATGAAACTTAAGATCTGTTTACAACAAGTTACCATGAAGATATTTTTATACTATAGAATATTTTTTTCACCTTATATTTGTAAAGTTATAGAGGGTTCTAGTATTCTTTGGCCCTGCAACCCAAACCTATGAGATAATGAACTTTATAAATTCATTGCATCTACCTGAATGTGCTCATTGATATCATCAGTCTGCTTTGTCACATCAGGTACCGAGATTCCCTAGAAACGAAAAAGAACAACTTAAAGCAGACATACTTTAAGTCATCATTATACAAAGTTAAACCTTTTTTAAATCGTTTTGATTTAGAAAAGGCCATTCATGCTTTTATCACCTCAAGGCTTGACTACTGTAATTCCCTATATGCGGGAATTTCCCAATCCTCCATTAGACGCCTTCAATTGGTCCAAAATGCTGCAGCTAGACTTTTAACCAACACCTCCAGACGTGAACACATTACCCCTGTTTTATTTTCTCTCCATTGGCTTCCAATTGATTTTAGAATTAAATTTAAAATTTTATTATTCACTTTTAAAGCTCTCATGGTCTTGCCCCACTGTATTTGACTTATCTTGTAACTGTCCGTGAATATAGGAGAACACTGAGATCATCGAATACATTTCTCCTGTCCATCCCAAAGTCCAACTACAAACGATGGGGTGACCGGGCCTTTTCTGTTGTTGCACTCAGTCTCTGGAATAAGCTACCTCTGGACTTGCGCTCCATCACTCATATGGAGTTTTTTTATTTTTTTTATCTAATCTTAAAACCTTTTTATTCAGGCAGGCTTTTAATACCTAGTAGTTCTTTGACATTCTTGTTAGGTCTTAATTGTTTTTAATTTTTAACTGGCTGTTTTTTATTGTTATTTTTTATTGTTTGTTTTATTTCTGTATTGTTCAACACTTTGTGCACCTTCTGGCTGCTGAAAAGGGCTCTATAAATAAAGATTGATTGATTGATTGATTGATTGATTGATTGATTGATTGATTGATCATTATGACACATTACCTACTTTTGGGGAGTTTACCAACACAAACTTAATTTTAGGCCCAAGAGAGACAACTGAACTAGTCTGACTAAGAGTAATGAAGTTTAAGATCTGGTTTCAACAATTACCATGAACATGTTATTTTTATACTGTAGGATACTTTTTAACCTTATATTTGTAAATCTATAGAGGGTTCTAGTATTATTTGGCCTCCAACCCAAACCTATGAGATAATGAACATTATGAATTCATTGTATCTACCTGAATGTGCTCATTGATATCATCAGTCTGCTTTGTCACGTCAGGTACTGAGATTTCCTGGAAACAAAAAAGAACAACTTAAAGCAGACGTAGTTAAAGTCATCATTACGGAACAATATTACATACTTTTGGGGACTTTACAAACACATACCTCATTTTAGACCTAAGAGAGTAAACTGACCTAATCTGACATAAGAGTAAAGAAGCTTAAGATCCGTTTTCAATGGTTCTCAACCAAGAACATATTTTTATACCGTAGGATATTTTTTTACCTTATATTTGTAAAGCTACAGAGGATATAGTATTATTTGGTATTGCAACCCAAACCTATGAGATAATGAATATTATGAATTAATTGCATCTACATGAATGTGCTCATTGATATCATCAGTCTGCTTTGTCACGTCAGATACTGAGATTGCTTGGAAACAAACACAAGAACTACTTAAAACAGTCATAATTTATTCATCATTATGGCACAATACTGTATTACCTACTTTTGGGGACTTTGCAAACACAAACACACCTAAGAGATGAAACTAACCTAATGTGATGTAAGACTATGAAACGTAATATATGCTTTAACCCTCTGAGGTCTAAGCCCTCAAAGATGCGGGCTGGACGTTATGTCTATAAATAGCCTCTTTAAACAAAGCACAGCTGCATGTGAAGTGTTGCATTCAAGTCTGTTGGACAGCAGAGACTCCAATCTTTATAAAGTAGTGTTTTTATATTGATTTTGGTGTGTATTTCCTTCAAAATACAACCAGAAATGTGACAGATAATTTCTGTTCGAGTATTGCGCCCCTGTGCGAGCAATCAGTTGATTTTTTATTACAAAAAGTCAATGAATTCAGATAAATAGTTTTTATGATGGAAATATAAGGGTAAATACAAATTTATACCAAAACAGACATTTAGACCTTAGACTCCAGAGGGTTAAACAAGAAATAAACAGAGTAAATTTAAATAGTGTACTGTACTGATTTGTTTATGTTAAAATTTCATGACCTTTAGGTTTACCTTTTTACGCCATGGCCATTCTGCTTTTCCATAGTGATAAGTTATTTCTTCATCCAGGCCAATGTCTCTTAATGCAAATAGGCACAGATGTGGTAACTTTTCAAACTCAATTGTTTTCATCTTGCAGTTAGGTTTCTGGTCGTCATCATTTGCAAGTCTCCCCAGTGACTGGTCCTCAACAGAAGCATCCAGACTTAAAAAATGAAAAGAGTATGAAAAGTTGACTAGCACTGAAAGCAAAATATTTACAGGATATAGTCTTACCACCAGGACTTTCCCTTCCATTGGAAATTAAATAAAAATACTTCTTCTTGGGCATTGAATTTTCTTGTATGAAGTGAAGGATCCTCTTTACACAGTGTTCCACGGTATTCAAGTACAAACTCTCCGTGTGTGAAGGCTTTTGTAGTGAACACACCTCGACCTTTAAATTAGAAAAGTATTTGTTAATCACTTGAGCAAAAAATCTTGGATTACTCGGGGAGGGTTTATTAATGAGAGTTTTGGAAGATTTACTGTCTTAAAACGATAGATCTCAGACGCGACCGGTATTTTTAGCCGAGATAGCTGCTAACAAACCTTAGCCGAGAGGCCGGAGCAAACGCGTTCGCTATTTATGTATTTTTAAATTATGTCTGCGCGATCAGGTAACATCTGTAATTTCTTTTTATTTGTCCCTCCTCTTTTAACAAAACGAGTGGTGTTCCCATATTTTTAATGAACTAAAACAACAAAGTTTGGACTGTCTTCAACTGTATTACTCGCATGTAAACAAACGTGTTTCCGGTCAACCGGAAGTCGTGTGCACATTTCGTGCAAAGCGTCATGGGGCGTAGGAATAAGGTGGATATTGCCTTGTATATTGAACCAAAATGGCGCCCTATGTGACTCAGTTTCTTTGAAAAGTTAAGTCCCATTCATTTCCTATGGGAAATTTACGATTTTTGTTAGCAAAATATTTCGCGGTGGTAACTCCGATTGCTTAGAAAAGTAATAGCACACATCTCGGAGTAGGGCCGGTCATTTTGATATAACTTTTGTGGGGGTTCACTTTGTGGTTCGGTCCGTATTAAAGTTGAAAAAGATAACTTTTTCTGGTGTAGAATAATAAGTGGGCAGTAACCAACTAGTTCCTGGATCTGGAGATTCATTACGTCTTTGTTCGCAAATTACGTTGCCATAGTAACTCGAAATGCCAATAAAAGTAATAGCACACATCAGGGGGCCGAGCCAGTCGTTTTGATATAACTTTTGTGGGGGTAGACATTGTGGTTCGGGCCGCATTAACGCTCGACGACAATGTAGACACACGTTCGAGCAGGAGAACAATAGGTGGCTGATCCGTGTCAGATCCGTGTCAACGCAAAACTTTTAAACTAATTAACATGCCCATAAGTTCCGTTTCCCCCACACAGTGTCCGTGTAAACCGGGCCTTAGTTTCCCTGATGTGACTGATCAAAGGGCCTCATGTCACCGAACATATAAAACATGTATAAAACATATAAAAACATACCTTTGATTTGGTTGATAACACGTTCCTCAAGACCAGCCTTGTCAATCTGCTGCTTAATGTGCTCTTTAGCATCATCACGTGGACGGATTCTTCTTCTTCCAGATCTTTCCATTTTATCCTAATATCAACATTTTCAGTTGTTAAAACATTTTCAGATGTACTGAAATTATATAATCGCTTTAGCTTACCTACTCAGATCAAATAAAAATAACTACCGTAGCTTAACTTTTTACCATTAAGTCAAGATGTATGCCTGATATATTACCGTAGTTTAAAAAATGATGAAACATTTTCTGTGGGAAAAATGTGCAATTTATTTAAATACTGATGCTTGTCATATGCAATACGTACAAAATCAATGGCCCTCATTCATGAACCGTTCGTACGCACAGATTTGTGCTTAAACTGTGCGTACGAGTGATTTAGGATCATTTGTGGCATTCAACAATGTTTACGTATCCTACGATTTTTTTCAGATACGAACAGAATCTACGTGTGGTCCGGACCTGTCGTATATTTTACGAGCGGTCCGTCTGCTGTAATCCAGACAGCATTACTCCACAAATAACTTCATATTTCGTTATTTAGGAAATGTTTAGAGTTTAAAAAAGTCACGCACCACAATTGTGTTTGACAATAGGTTCTGTTTGAAGTCGAATTATAATTTTAAATGTAATAATGACTAACGGATTAAAGTATTCAAATGAAAATCAATTTGTTATCAATGCCGTTTTCTAACACTACAATATTAATATGAAGATCTCAAACTGAAATCAACTTAAACCATGAATTAATTTAAGTTTAATTTGCCGCGGTATCGCAGACTTCGGTAAGCCAGACTTTACACTGACTTCCTCCAACTGCTGTCATAGCTCTCATGTGGCGCAGTCAGTGGAGCACTGCGCCGCAGTTCCGAAGGTTATAGGTTCGCGTCCCGCTTGGGACAACGTTTTTTTTTTTTCTTTTAATTCATTCCAGATTTAAAAAACACAAGAAAACTATTTACAATACAACAAGAAATAAAGCATAAAGCCTTTTTAATTTGGAATGAATAAATAATCTAAAGTAAGAAGGAAAAAAAGAAATCACCTTGTGGGAGTCGATCCCACGAGGTGTAGAAAAAAGGTTAGGAACAGCTAACAGCGCAATGCTTTAACCAGTAAGCTACCAGGGCGCATGCATGTTTCGAGGTCCACATTTATTATAAACAAACTTTCTTTGGTTTTAGCTGGTCATTTACTTCCATGAGTGACGCTGCTAATAAGGACAGGTTTTCTTTTCTTGTCCTCAGAGACCAGCAGAACTTCATCCTCCGCACTGGTAGAGTTCTTCTTTTTTACTTTTCGCTGTCATTTTATGAACGTACACGTTTTGCCTCTGAGGCAGGAAACGTAGCCTTATATGGTGTTTTGAGGGGTGGGAATCATGTAAATAAGCTCACGCGTGCACGCGCTGCTGTTTAGAACAGGTGGGATCCATCAACTTTAAGCAGCCCGTTTACACGCTTTTCCTGTGGATAGAAGGCTTTGTTGGATCTGACGTGGCATGTTCTTACGAACGCTTCGTAAGAACAAAAGTAGGAGAAATTTAGGATAGGAATACGAACAGTTTCATGAATGAGGCCCAATGTGTTTTTATGCCATCACTACCATCTGCAAAGCAAGATAATTGTAATCATAAATTTTACCTTAGTTCATTGAAAATGTAGTATAATTTCAAAACATTTGCCTTGTAATGCTGTGCATTAAATTTAACAAAAAAAATAAAACTTTAATAAATTATAGTCACATTCAATCACTAGTGTGCTTTGTTACATCAGGTACTGAGATTTTCTGTAAACAAACAAGAACAACTTAAAACAGATATGCTTTTATTCAGCATTATGGAACAATATTACCTACTTTTGGGGACTTTGCAAACACAAATTTAATTTTAAACTTAAGAGAGAAAACTGACCTAATCTGATATAAGAGTACTGAAATTTAAGATCTGTTTTCAACAAGTTACAATAAACATTTAATTTTTATACTGTAGGATATTTTTTCACCATATATTTGTAAATATATAGAGGGTTCTAGTATTCTTTGGCCCTGCAACCCAAAGCTATGAGATAATGAACATTATGAATTCATTGTATCTACCTGAATGTGCTCATTGATATAATCAGTCTGCTTTGTCACGTCAGGTACTGAGATTTTCTGGAAACAAAAAAGAACAACTTAAAAACAGACCTACTTTAATTACAGTATTTTCTGGTGTATAGGTCGCACCTGTGTATAGGTCGCATTGTCCAATTATCACTAATAGATTAGAAAAATCCCTAGATAGGTCGCACTGGTGTATAGGTCGCACCTACGTTTAGCTCTGCTGCATTCATTCATTCATTCATTCAACCTTTATTTATACAGGCTAGCCTCGTTGAGTCACGGCCGGGGACTCATTTACTAGAGGGACCTGTCTCACTCACACCAAACAACCATCCACTCTCACACCTAGGGTCAATTTAGAGTCACCAATCAGCCTAACATGCATGTTTTTTGGTCTGTGGGAGGAAACCGGAGCACCCGGAGGAAGCCCACGCATGCACGGGGAGAACATGCAAACTCCACCCAGAAAGGCCCCCGGACCGGGATTTGAACCGGCAACCTTCTCGCTGAGAGGCAGCAGCTCTACCAGTTGTGCCACCGTGCTGCAAATGTCTGCCACAGGAGCACACAGCAAGGCTTTTAAGAAGATTAACACTTAAAAACAATTATTTTGATAAAAATTATAGCAAATATATGTCTGAGCTGAACTTTTCCTTAATAAATGAACGTAATTGTGAAATGAGCTGGATTTAAAAATTTGTTTCACCGAAAGTGATAAACAAGCCATATATAGGTCGCACCGGTGTATAGGTCGTAGGCCTTGAAAAAAACCATAAAAAGGTGTGACCTATACACCGGAAAATACGGTAATCATAACGACACATCCATCCATCCATTTTCTTAAGTAAGATTTCAAATCTGTCTTTTTCTCCGACATGAACGTGCCCCTTTGACAAAACCTCTGGCCCCAGCTAGGCCCCACCAGTACAACTGGTCTAGAACCGCCACTGACTTGCACACATTCAGAGAAACTACCATTTAATCAACTCTTAACCAAGCTTCTTTCATTACATAGACAAATGAGGCAAAACATGTGATTGTCAATCTGCCTTTCTTACCTTTAAGAGAGTGCTCCTTAAGAGAGTGCTCCTCCAGCTACTGCCAACACTTCTTGCTTTTGCAAGATACCTGGTTTCCTGGCCTTAATCCCCTCCTCCACTGAATATTTTTTCTTTCTCTCTTTTTTGATCCAAGCAGAGATACCAGGTCTTCTGACCTCCCCTCCTCCGACGAACTATTTTTTCCCCTCTCTTTTTTTTGTTAAAGCAGTCTGTTTGCAAAGTATTTGTTAAAGCTGGTTGAACCACAGAGGTAGGAGCAGTAGCATTAGCAGTAGCAATTTGTCGTCCCTCAAGCTTCATTTGTAATGCTTGGAATAAATCTAAACCCAGCAGAGCAGCACCTGACTGAACAACAATAAGAGTACCTTCAGTAGAAATACCATCATGAAAAATAGTAGCTTTTAAACACCCTTTCACAGCAATTTTCTCTTTTGCATAAGTAACAAGAGAACACAAGAGTACAACATTATAGTAAATTATATAATAAATCTTAAAAATGTAAAATATGTGTTATGGCTGAAAAAAATGCAGAAAAATAGTGTCAAGTTATCTTCTTAAACTGTGCGGCTTCCCCACTTGAGGAGGGATGGATAAATTCATGCAAACATGATTTAACAGGGTCTTACTCAAAGGACCAAGCAATTTTCTTCTTTTGACCACCTTTTATTTATTAGTGACAAGAAATGCTCCAATTTGGTCCAGAAGCAGGTAAAAACCTTTAAACAAACCCAAAGGAACATACAATTACTTCTAAATAAAAGTTTACATGAATTATTTACACTCAATACACAGAAAATATAAATAAATTTGAGCAACCCATCGTGAATTAAACCCACAAAGTAGTCGAAATTAAATGAACCAGTAACTACTTAAACTCTTTAAAGTGTGTAAAGTGCATCTTTAAAGTGCATTTCAAGTTAATTTTCCATTTACATTTATTTTCCTTCTATAGAACATTTACATTTATTAAACAACTACTTTTTAATGTTAATCATAAATATTTAGTATAAATAACTTTCAGTTAATTTAACAACCAAATCCACCACCCAACAACACAACAATCAGTTCAATAATAAACAAACAATTAATCAACACCAGGTTTCTCCTCCACAATCCACCACTTCAGTTCATATTCAGTTCATACATGTTGCTGTTAATGGGTGCTAATTAGCCGACCGACACCCTGGAAGCCCAGCTGGAGGAATGTATGAAGCCTTAAAGTCACTAAAGTCCAATCTCACAAACAATACAGTTAGTCTTACCGGCTGCCTCTTCACCCGTTCACAGATTCATCCAGTTCCACACAGGTTGACACAAGATCTCTTGTCAAGAGTCCACCACTACCATTTGTTTGGCTCTCTCTTCCTCTTTTCTTCTGCTTCCTGTTCATTGTCCGTCCCACTTTTAGGTCCATGTGACTGCATGTTTTTTTTCTTTTTCTTTTTTCTTCCTTTTTCTGATTTGACTTCACACCTCCCACTCGATCTTTCCATGAACCACTGGGAAGATCGCAATTCCATTGTCAAATTTGGTACATCTGGAGTTTTATTCCTCATTTGTTTGACTTTCCATACGTTCCTCTGTTGTCGTACTTGGTACATCTGGAGTTTTATTCCTCTCTGGTTTGACTTTCCACACGTTCTTATGAACTCCTTCTGTCTCATCCTCAAGAGGGTTCCAGCAATTCCATCATGTGCAGTATTGTGGGCTTCTCGACCCAACAGTGTTGACTCCCAAGCATCATGGGGTATGATGGGAACTGCAACTCTGTCTTCTCCGAAGATCTGTATTCTGCCACCAAAGACTAATAATCCAGACTTTTTGTAAACCACCAACCTATCTGTGGTTGCGTTGGGAAAGTTGGCACCCATTTGAGCAGCAAGAAAAATGTCCCTGAGAGCATCTTGTCGTTCTCTAACGGAGATTACCCCAGTTGAGCAGACTGCCTCCCACTTTGGTTTACTTACAGCTTGATTTTTCCTAATGAATTTCTTTGCTGCTCTCCAAACCCAGACAATTGTCTTCACTAGTCGTGCCAAACTGCTAAAGCGGTTAACGTTTATCAGGTTCTGTATGGATATTGATGGCCGCCGTTCCTTTGCCAAGACCTCTGTCCGATTATAAGGCAGGTCTTGTTTGAGTTCTGACTCCTTTATCCCAGTCCTCGTGGTTACAGCAACAAATGCCTTCTTTTGCTTTGCAGGGGTCACCAAACCAATTGGGTCATACAGACCAGACACTTGGCTGAGGAGCACTCGTCTTGTCAAAGGGTTGGGTGTTTGACTTCTGACTTGGTCCAACTGGTGGTTTTGTCCAGGTCGCATTTTTTTCCTCTTCTTTGAACAATTTATGCTAACCATGACATGGAGCTTATCTTCCTCCACAATGTACCCCAGACCGAGTGCTTTTTCATCCTCGTCCCGCATCTGGTTTGGTAGAACCATAGTCTTTTTTCCTGCTTCATCCTGTTTGTCGGTACAATCTTTCCTCCCACTTTGCCCAGAAAACACCCAGGGTTTGAAACCTCCAGCTTTAAGAATGTGCTCCACATTTTCTGTGATTTCCTTTAACCTGTCTGGGTCATTGTGGGACGTCAGAATGTCGTCAACATAGCTGTTATTCTGAATAACTTGCCGCTCCTCTTCAAGATGAGTAAATAAGGGTAAACTTGCAGTCTTTGAAACCTTGAGTTGAGTGGAGACCGGATGATTTAATGGCGAATGTTGTGGGATCTCATGAATGATTTCTTCATATTTCACAGCAGCTGTCCTCATGGACCTTGCATAATGTGTTTTGGTTGTATGAACTTTCATGGCAAATTCTTCAAACAATTCTGGATGAGTTCCTCCAACCACTTTCCCTAAGGGGCCATCCCACAATACAAGGTTCTCCACAACTTTAATTCTTTGTGGTGTCAACTGACCTTCTCTATGGCTTATGAGTAAGCTTATTTCTCTGGGTCTTGCAAGCTCATTCAGTGGTACATCTGGAAAAAATCTTTGCAGCTGTTTTGCTTTAACATGCTTATGAATGTCTGCAATGTTGTCAAGTCCATAACAAACAAGCTGGTAGGATCTCAAGGTGCCTCCGGAGGTTTTGACACGAATCTTCAGGAGGTAACGTTTCGTTTCCACACAAACTTTCATTCCTCCAACTCCATGGACAATAAGAGTGATGTCCTCACTTTGTAGATTTAATCTACTTGCAGCCTTGTGCGTTATGTAATTTGTATCCGACGCCAAATCGATTAATGTGCCAATCTTTTGTCCAGCATTAGCAGTAACTTCAAGAAGCATCATTAAAACTGGCAGTTCCTGTAGTCCACTATCCATCAAGAGATTTGAATGATTCAGAGTTGAATTGAAGGCTCTAGATGCAGCATTTGAAAATACATCTCTGCAATGTTTGGCCAACTCAGGTGACAATTGCTTAAGAAATTCTTCTTGATCCTCTGTGTACTTTCTGCTACTTTTGTCTTTCTCCAGACTGATTTGGTTCCTCCTCTGGACTGCATTGCTCTTCTTAACTTCAGAACTTGGACATAGATAATAGTGATGTGGACTTTCTCCATTCCTGCAGTCTTGGTTCTTGCACAAAAACCCAGGTTTGCAGTATGATTCATCATCATGTATTTCCAAACACTTGGTGCAGGCTCCTACCTTTTTGACAGCAGCTCTTTTCTCAGTTAATGTTAATGTTTTGAACTGATTGCAAAAATAGAGTCTTTTTCTATGCTTTCCATCGCCACAGACAACACATCTTGAAAAGTCATCACTTGCTTTGACTGCCTTGGTTCTGGCATGTTTTTGTTCCCATCGGGTTTCTTGTCTGCTTGACTCCTCCTCTCTCAATTGCTCTAGTTGTTCATAAATCTTTTCTTGGTCTTTCAGAAATGCAAGGAGGTGATCAAATCGATTCTCTGGCATCACTGCATTCCTTTTATCAGCTGCATAAACGAGCCACTCCTTCTTCAAAACTTCAGGAAGTTTAGTTTCAATTGACTTTGTCACCAAAGGGTTTTTAATGGCGCCAGTATTTCCAAGATCGATTAAATCCTTAAGAGCTTTTTCAACAGCTTGAATCAACTCCACGATTCTTCTTGGCTGGTGACCTCTAACTGCAGGAATTCTCTGTAGCTCTTCCACAATTTCAATTGCAATTGCAGTCTGGTTTCCATAACGGTTCTCAAGGACTTGAAAAATATCTTCTGGAGTGTTGTAGGAAGTTAAGCGAAGGTCTCGCGTGATTCTCTCGTCCAGGCTGTCCAGGAGCTGCACTTTTTTCACCTCTTTTGAACCGGTTGGTTCTCCTTGCTTTTGAAGTGCTTCCCAATCCCTTCTCCATCTGTAAAAATCACGTTTGTTTCCAAGAAACTTTGGGAGAGATGTTGGTTTCAGTTTGATGGTTGGTAGAGAATAATTTTGAGGAGGTACACTTTGCCCCTTTTTTTCTTCATCCTCCTTTAGCTTTGTATGAATGAACTCTGCTGTCCGAGACACAAGCTTGGGGACACTTACTTCCAATCCTCCCAGACGATCTTGGATTTCCTCCTTATAATTATAAGGGATCCATCTCTTCCATTTACAATGAACTTCTTTTGCAGTTTTTAAAAGTTCCTTCAGGTGGTTGATGGTGAAGTCATATGCCTCCTTTTCCACTCCTGGTTTGATGGTGGCAACATGTTCACATTCTGATTCTGCTACTTGAAGTGCAATTAACAGTTCAGTCTTTCCAAAAGTTCTCCACAGGGTCTCCTGGATTAAGCCTTTAACTTCTCTTACTTTTGCTCCACATTCTTTTGCAGTATTTTCCAGGTCAGACATCTGCTGTTTACTTAATGTGGCTTCTTCATTGCCACCCAATTCGGATTCCACCACTGCAATGAGACTTGCTTCTAGATCATCATTTGCCGTCATAACTTTTTCAGCTTCTATGTTGAGCTTGTGGAAGCTGTCTTTTAATTCCTCTTCAGTCATGTCCTCATGCGTCCGAGTTATATTATTGACCAATCGAGTTAATGACCTTTTTGCTGTTGTTCTCTCCATCTTTAATTGTTCAACAGTCTTCTCATCAGTTGGCTCTTTCATCTTTTGAATCAATTTGTTCAGATGTGGGGCAAACAAGTGATGTCAGCAACTGTCTCTTCGTTGTCAAGATCCTTTTATCAGTCCCCAAGAGGTCCGGTTTTTACTGTCAACCGGTTTTTACTGTCAAGTTATCTTCTTAAACTGTGCAGCTTCCCCACTTGAGAAGGGATGGATGAATTCATGTAAACTTGTTTTAACAGGGTCTTACTCAAAGGACCAAGCAATTTTCTTCTTTTGACCACCATTTATTTATTAGTGACAAGAAATGCTCCAATTTGG
Source organism: Garcialebias charrua (assembly GCA_038048925.1). Lineage (NCBI taxonomy): Eukaryota > Metazoa > Chordata > Actinopteri > Cyprinodontiformes > Rivulidae > Garcialebias > Garcialebias charrua. The sequence continues at coordinate 15,989 of JBBPBX010074106.1, forward strand.
TCCAGAAGCAGGTAAAAACCTTTAAACAAACCCAAAGAAACATACAATTACTTCTAAATAAAAGTTTACATAAATTATTTTCACTCAATACACAGAAAATAAATTATATAAATAATATTGAGCACCCATTGTGGATTAAACCCACAAAGTAGTCAAAATTAAATGAACCAGTAACTACTTAAACTCTTTAAAGTGTCAAGTGCATCTTTAAAGTGCATTTCAAGTTAACTTTCCTTCTATATAACATTTACATTTATTAACATTTACATTTATTATTTACATTTATTAACATTTACATTTATTAAACAACTACTTTTTAATGTTAATCATAATTCTTTTTAATGTTAATCATAATATAAATAACTTTTAGTTAATTTAACAACCAAATCCACCACCCAACAACACAACAATCAGTTCAATCTACTACTAATAAACAAACAATTAATCAACACCAGGTTTCTCCACCACAATCCACCACTTCAGTTCATAGTCAGTTCATACATGTTGCTGTTAATGGGTGCTAATTAGCCGACCGACACCCTGGAAGCCCAGCTGGAGAAATGTATGAAGCCTTAAAGTCACTAAAGTCCAATCTCACAAACAATACAGTTAGTCTTACCGGCTGCCTCTTCACCCGTTCACAGATTCATCCAGTTCCACACAGGTTGACACAAGATCTCTTGTCAAGAGTCCACCACTACCATTTGTTTGGCTCTCTCTTCCTCTTTTCTTCTGCTTCCTGTTCATTGTCCGTCCCACTTTTAGGTCCATGTGACTGCATGTTTTTTTTTCTTTTTTTTCTTTTCTTTTTTCTTCCTTTTTCTGATTTGACTTCACAGTTATGCAGTTTTGAAACATTGTCGATGGGCTTCCGATGAGGATTTTACACCCAGAGGTGTACTTCTACGTCCGAAGAAGAGGAACCCAGGAACACAGGATGTTCTCATAGTCACCATGTTTTCATGCAAACATTAAAATGATGATTGGATGAACAGTACTGTTGCTTTGTCTTATTCTTCATGAACATGCAGTGAAATAATTTTCTATTTGAAAGAACACAGCGACAAAATCTTTTTTATTTATTTATTTAGACAATAAATACACAAAAAACCTAAATAAATATGTGACAAGGATCATCAAACCGTTACATAACGCAGACTTAAATAACCATAAATAAAGCACTGAGCATCCACCCTGATGTTAAATACTCTGTTGTGTACTTAGTTTGATTTAAATAACTTTTTAATAAAACTGGACAGAAATTAAACAGAACTTAATTAACTCCAAATTCTTCCAAACCTGCAGCCTTCAGGGCAACAGAACAGCAAGCAGGGCCCAGGTGACTGATCTGGTCTTCACTTAAGTGGGTCAGGTCAGTAAATATGTGCAGCTTCTCCAGATTGTCAGCTTGTCCAAACATCTAAAGTCCATAGAGAACCACCTGATCTCCACTCTTTCATTTGTGTATATATATAATATATATATATATAAATATATATATATATATATATATATATGTATATATATATATATATATAGTTATAAATATAGGTATCTATATGTATATATACTATATATATATATAGTTATAAATATAGGTATCTATATAAATAAATAACTATATTTATAACTACTGTATATATACTATATATATACTGTATATCTATATATC
>JBBPBX010074107.1:0-17659 GCA_038048925.1 Garcialebias charrua
GTTTTTCTGTTTTAGCTTCCTGCACCATCATACATACAAAGCACAACGTGTTAATCTGTCAAAGGAATCAGGATTACAGTGATGCCTGTTAAACACGTCCTTTTACATTCAGACCTCTATAGGTGTCTGTGCTGTTATTACTCTGTGCCGTCTTGAAATATAATAAAGCACACACACATCAGATTCAGTCCTGAAGCTTTCCTACTCATTACACTGCATCAGTTGCAGGCACATGGTAAAAACGCATTTACCTCATACAAATAACAATTTCCTGCCCTGAAAATCAATATGGAAGTGTATCAATCAGTCCTGAGATCTGATGGTTTATTTGGGATAGATTTAAGAAAGATCTCAGTTAAAAAAACAAAACAAAACAAAAAAAACCAACTAACTAATTTGGAAGTCCTAAAACCCCAATCTGGCATTTCCTCTACAATCTTTTCCAAAACTAAACAATTTCCCCCTTTGAGTCACTCCCTGAACATCCTTTAAAGTGCTTCACTGTTTTTACAAGAGAAAGAAGAATCTTTAATTTTCATTTTGGAAGTGCTGTAAGGGGTCTTTGTTAACAAACTGTTAAAAGATTCAATATAACACACTGCTTTCAGTACATTTATATAGTACAGTACATGACATACATGATAAATACTTTATTTAAAACATAATAATCGATGACAGTACATTTCAACATAAAAAAATCTATGTAGTTGTGTAAAGTTTATTTTTCATGCTTTTTCATCCAAAACAGACACCTGAAATCAAAAAAGGAGTAAAGTTTATTCTGGATTAAAAGAGATAACTTGACATTTTGAGAAATTATTTGTTTTTTTCTTAGTTTTGTTTAGTTAGATTATGACATTTTTCAACTGGAGACAAATTATCTGGACATTCATTCCCTTTATGTTTATTTAGTTATTCATCATACAGATGAAAATGGTTTAAATTTTCTCAATTAGTTGGCAGCGACAATATAAATGAAGATGTTTCTCAAAATGTCAAAAAGTCTCATTTCAGCACACAGAGGTCATGCTGCTGAAGCTGTAACCCAACCAAACCAGGAACTCATCGAGGTCCAATAAAGGGTTCTTCTCCAAAATGTTATACATCCATTTAGAAGAGAAAACCCATCAAGTTCACAATTTAATATGAGCAGTTTTGATCATCTGCCAGCATCTTTATTCTACTACACATGTGCCAAAAATACTTCAAAATAATACTTCACACGTTTTCAAGTTTTGTTCAGAGCAATGATTATAAACCATCAATTTCTTAGCTATTGATTGCTGTTTGAACAACCTCACGTAAAAAAAAGTATAATTTATTTCTGATCAGAGTGACAGTTAAATCTGGATAAATCCAAAAGTGGATTGTTGCCATTTTAAAACAACTCCAGTCTCAACAATTTCAGAGATAGTTAATAAATCAATTTTATAAACCTTAATATTCTGTCAATTTGAAGTTACACAATCCTTTACTTAGGATATTGATCAAGCTGCTATTTAATACACATACGGTATTATATCATATTATTACTGTTTAGCATACTGTATATCTTAGATCCTTGTATACTGTTTCTTTTTTATACTTTATATTTTTGCTATGTTTGAGTGTAACTGGGACCTTGAGTACACAATTTTGTTGCACCTCATGCATTCAAGTCACCTTGAACCTTGAATACTTTGAATATTGGCAAACTTAAATAGTGGAAGCAGCAGCTACTAACAGCTGGCTGATGGTAGCTGCTGCTATTTGTAATAATTCTGATGGAACAAGTAATATTTCTAATGTGCAACTGATGGCGATGCAAAGGTTTAGAATATAGTGTTTGCATTAACTGCTCTGAAAAGTTTAATTCAATTTAATTCATAGCGCCAAGTCACAACAGAAGTAATCTCAGGGCACTGAACAGCAACATTCATATATAAAAATAATAATTTAAAATTATTTATCTGAGGAGCAGACTGCTTTGAATTTAACTTCATCGCAGAACTCTCATCTCGAGCAAGCACGAAGGTGACAGTGGAAAGGAAAAACTCCCTCATGAGGAAGAAACCTTTAGCAGAACCAGGCTCAGGACAAGCGGCCATCTGCTTCGACCGGCTGGGTTTGGTAGGAACAGATACACAATGGCAGGTTGAGAATCACATGCTAAGATAGAAATCGTATCAAATGAAAACTAGTCAATTTTAACAATTCATTTTAAGAAATTAGGTCAATTTGTCCTCCAGTAGTCTAAACGTAAGACCGCAAGACAAACTAATCCTTACTATAGGATTTATCAAAAAGGAAAGTCTTAATCCCAGTCTTAAAACTGGACAATGTGTCAGCCTTACAGACAAAAACTGGAAGTTGGTTCCACAAGAGAGGAGCTTGATAACTGAAAGATCTTCCTCCCATTCGGAAACTAATCACAAGTAAGCCTGCAGTCTGATAGCGAAGTGATCTGTTATGAAATTATGGAACAATAAGATCTGTAAAACAAGATGGATTCAGGTTGTTGAGAACTTTGTAGGCTAGAAGTAACATTTTGAATTATATTCTGAATTTGACAGGAAGTCATTGGAGAGAAGCTAAAACTGGAGAGATATGATCTTTCCTACTAACTCCAGTTAAGTCTCTGGCAGCAGCATGTTGGATCAACTGAAGGCGCTTTAAAGAAGTATTTGGACACGCAGATAATAAACCATTGCAATAGTCCAGTCTAGACATGATAAATGCATGAACCAGTTTAAGAAAGATGTGCTGGTAAATGACAGCAATCTACTTCCTAGTCATTAGCTCTTCAATCCAGTCAGAATTCAACTTTACTTCTTCAAACTGAGGTTGTTTAAAGCATTCTCTGCATGAAGTAAGCTATTCATGGTTCAGACTCATGGATTAAAACCCCATTTAAAAAATCTTAACTATCCCTATAAATTGTCCCTTGTAAAAGCAGCTGTGGAATAGTTTCTTGATACTAAATACATCAATCTGGAACGCCACTCTTCAACTGTAAACTGGACCTTGGTGGGACTAAAAATCAAGGTGGAATCTAAACACAAGCATTCAACACAAAAAAGGCAGTCTGGCTGGAGAAGTCAAAAGAGGAGAAAATATGACACAGACAAGTTGGGAACAGTAAAAACGTTTGGACACACACTCCCACACAGACACACACACACGTACACCCATACATTCACACGTGTGTGAACATAATCGAGCAAATGTAAAATCATATAGCTGCACACTTGACATGTCACAGACATATCTGGCATGCATTTTCTTAAACACTTTTCATTAGAAATTCCTTAAATGGTCTAGAGCTCTGATCATTTCTGTATGTACATAGATTACCAATAAATATAAGCAATGTGTATACATTTCGAAATATATTTTTGAAATACTGAAATATTTCTATATATTTCAAATATATTCATAGAATTCTTTGCAATTCAAAACATCTTTTAAAGAGATTTAATCACAGTTTAGTAATAAAACATACGATTACAGGTCTCCCTCTCGGTCTGGCTGCAGAGTCCCCATTTCAAGTGCTAAGTGGTTGTGGGTAAAATAGCATCTATTTATTTCCAAGCAAATACATTCCATTTCATCTAAAAGATGGGAAATAATGCAATGTCAAGTAACACTGTGGCGGCGACCTTGATGTCTGAGGTAAAAAAGTTGGATTTGGGTTTTATTACTCTTTAATTTTCCCAACACAATGGCCTGACAGGGTACCAGCCCTGGCAGGAACCGTGCAGGCTTGCTTTTTAAACAAGGACTGATGAGTGGATCTCCTTGTTTTCTTTAGTGGAGCCAAGCTTTCCTCTGATTACTTCAAGGCTCATTAAAGGGACGCTGCAGCAAGAACCTCGAGGGGACAATTGGTCTGGAACAGTCAGGAGAGAAAAAAGTCATTAAAACTTAAAAAGGCCCCTTTTTCTTTGTTGCAATCTCTCTTCTGCTTTTTTGTTTTCTTGTTTATTGATACACATATAGACTGGAACTGGACCACGGCAACAATGACTGACTGAGGAGAGCTAGGCTGCCTACATGCATGCAGTAGTTCCTTTGTTATTCTGAGCCCCTCTCCTGTTGGCATGGCTTACAGTAGGATGCACTTGGAAATAAAGACAGTAGAAGGAAACATTTATCCCACAAGTTTAGAGAACAACAATGCTTCAGTGATGTTGAGAATACCTCAGCTCCTGAGTGTGTCCACTAACCCCTCTGGTGGGACATTTGAACATCTGTGCGCTGGAAACTACTACAGTTCCTTTCTTTGTGTCTTTGGACCTGTTGGCCTCCCTCCGTGTTCTCTCTGTGTTGCTGTTGCCTGCATACTGCTTCACAAACAGAACCGGTCCTTTATTGCACAGCACGCCCTCATGGCCTTGTAGTGGTGTGTCAGTGATAGCGACTCTGCTTCTCCTCAGTCTCAGAGCTGTAGTCTCTCAAACCAATGCCTCGCTGGAGGTTCAACAACGAGTCTTTCATCTGAAGTGGTACAACAGAAAGAAAAGTAACAAGAGCTTTTGTTTTTATGACAGAAAAATCATTCCAACTTACCAACCTTTTCCTTACATTTCCAAGTAGTTATACAGAACCTTACCACATTTGGATATATCTGACCAAAATAAAATACTTTTACTTTTATTGAATAAACCATTCTTCATTTAGCATGACTGTTTTCACGAGTCAGTGTAGACATTGTTGAAGAAAGAGTTTTGGACTTTCTGATGTGAAGTTTAATGAAGTGAAGTTAGAAATATGTCAGAGCCTTTTCAGTTTGGAACATCAGCTAGAAGTTTCTAGGGGTATCAAGCAGGGGCGGCCGGCCAATAGGGGGCGCTAGGGCACCGCCCCACTGGAACTTCTGGAGCTATTCACCATTCTACATTGAAGACTTTAAAAAAAATAAAATTATAAAATAAAAATATTTAGAAATATATGTATATATGTTTTTAGTTGTGTAGGATAAATATTTTATAGGTAATGATGAGTTATATTCTTTGTTTAAAAAAAAAACATTTTCTGATTGGTGACGTATTTCCGGTCCTTGGGGCGCATGACTCTTATCCATAGACTCTCGTTATAAATGGCGCATGCACAGTTATTCCACGACATTACAAAACAATGGGAAGATGCTGGGCGCAGATTTCAGCAAACAAATATATTTTTAAAGGTGTTTATCTTGTTAAATTTTAAACAGATGAAGGTTTTCGCAGCGCGCGTGCGCATGTTTGGAAGAGCCGACAAGCGAAACTATTTAAATTCAGCGGATTTGACAATTCTGTTAATTTATTGAGGAAAAGTTCAGCTGAGACACATCTTTGCTATAATTCTTAGCAAACAAATATATTTTTCAAGGTGTTTATCTTGTTAAATTTTAAAGAAATTTACGCTTTCCTTTTGCTGCGCGCGCACGTTTGGAAGTGCTGCCAAAGCTAAACTATTTAAATTCAGTGGAACTATATTCTAGTTTATTGAAAAATTTCGTAAGAGGGCGAGTGAAGAAATTGGTTCACACGTAAATTCTTACATTTTTACAGCACTGTATGTCACATATATGAGTATAAAACACTTCTAACAAACCAATTTGAACCAAGGAGATATACAAGTTTATAATGGCTAAGAATAACAGATGAAACCTCACCCTCTGCATTCTGAAGCACCTCATAAGCAAACCATATATCCTACAGTTAAACCAGAAGTACTGTATTTTCAGGACTATAGGTCGCAGCTTTTTGCCTAATTTGCATGCACTGCGACCTATAGAGAGGTGAGACCTATTTATGGATTTTTCCCATATTTTCAGACCAATTTTTGGCTCAGATGTGACCGTTTTTCATTTTGGCAGAAAATGGTGCAGTACCACTTTTGTCCGCTAGGGGTCACTTCCAGAGAGTCCACCAACCGTTTCCAGCTCATGTGTCCGAAAAAAAGCCTCCTCTGCTCGGACTGACTCTGTCGCTGCCCGGCCTCCTGCTCTGGAGGTAACTTCTGTTTGCTATGTTTGTTAGCAAGATAAGTCAAGAACCACAGGACAGATTTTTATGAAACTTACAGAATGTAATCACTGTGTATGGACATTTACAAGTGACTAGCTTTATGAGATGTTTGAGATAAAAAAAACGATATTTTTAGGTTCGTTGTTAGCAGTTAGCTACCATAAACAGATACCTACTATTTAGATAAATAGCTCATAAACCACTCGGCGGATATTTTTTCTGCTGCCAGAGTGTAATTATATGGCTTTAATTTACAAACTGTTGCCCTGCATGAAACATTTGAGATAAAATTTGATTTTTTATTCGTGTTTTTAGAGACGGACTTGTCTCTGTTAGCTTCGATTTATTTCCGTGTATAATATAAAGAATAGCTCATAAACAACTCAGCGGATATTTTTTCTGCTCACAGAGTGTAATTATATGGCTTTAATTTACAAATGGTTGCCCTGTATGAAACATCCATCCATCCATCCATCCATCCATCCATCCATCCATCCATCCATCCATTGTCTTCCGCTTATCCGGGGTCGGGTCGCGGGGGTAGCAGCCTAAGTAAGGAAACCCAGACTTCCCTCTCCCCAGCCACTTGGAGCAGCTCCTCTGGGGGAATCCCAAGGCGTTCCCAGGCCAGCCGAGAAACATAGTCCCTCCAGCGTGTCCTGGGTCTTCCTCTGGGTCTCCTCCCGGTGGGACATGCCCGGAACACCTCACCAGGGAGGCGTCCAGGAGGCATCCTAACCAGATGCCCGAGCCACCTCAACTGGCTCCTCTCGATGTGGAGAAGCAGCGGCTCTACTCCGAGTCCCTCCCGGATGACTGAGCTTCTCACCCTATCTCTAAGGGAGAGTCCAGACACCCTGCGGAGAAAACTCATTTCAGCCGCTTGTATCCGAGATCTCGTTCTTTCGGTCACAACCCAAAGCTCATGACCATAGATGAGGGTGGGAACGTAGATTGATCGGTAAATTGAGAGCTTTGCCTTTTGACTCAGCTCTCTCTTCACCACGACAGACCGGTATGAAACATGAAACATTTGAGATAAAATTCGATTTTTTATTCGTGCTTTTAGAGACGGACTCGTCTCTGTTAGCTTCGATTTATTTCCGAGTATATTATAAAAATAGCTCATAAACCACTCGGCGGATATTTTTTCTGCTTACAGAGTGTAATTATATGGCTTTAGTTTACAAACTGTTGCCCTGTATGAAACATTTGAGATAAAATTCGATTTTTTATTCGTTTTTTAGAGACAGAATCATCTCGTGTTAGCTTCTGTTTTATTTCCGTGTATATTTGAGCAAATAGCTAATAAACCACTCGGCTAATAAACCACTAACCCTTGTGCTATAATGTCAGCTATAATTTTTAGCAAACAAATAATTGTTTTTATCATGTTAATCTTCTTAAAAGCCTTGCTGTGCACTCCTGTGGCAGACATTTGCAACAGAGCTAAACACTCGGTCCATATTTCGGGGTTGTCTCAGCGGTGACGTATCATGTCAGCGGTAGATGACACGTTACGTCGGCGGTGACGTAGGTGCAACCTATATTTAAGTGCGACTTGTTTATGGATTTTTCCAATTTTTTGGCAATAATTGGACAAAATGACCTATGTTCCGGTGCAACCTATATTCTGGAAAATACGGTACTGGTGGAAAGAAGATAAGCATGCCTCCATTTTGATAGATAAATGGTATATGTATCCTAAAAGATGTGGTAGTAGGAATAGTTTCTTAGCTACTAAAGGATTTATCTTCATAGACCCTCACACCAGGTCAAATGACTTTGTCAGTTGGGAGTTCTCTCTGTGGGTTTTTAACTAGTTAAAAAGGTGTGGTTTTGTTGCTAATTATCATGCCATGGTGGTACGGTGGAACAGTCTGGAGAGCTGCCACCTCTCAGCTAGAAGGTCGCTGAATCGAATCCTGGCCAATATTAATAATATTAATAATAATAATAATGTCATCAAATTGTCTTCACTGTATGTTTCCAATACCTTTCTGGGTGGAGCTTGCATTTGTTTGTCTTGTTGGTCTCTATATGGCCCTGTGATGGCCCTACCACTGAATCACAGCCATGGCCTAATGCATGGACATGAAGATGTTTTTCCTTGGCTGAAAAGTGAGTTGCAGCACAGACAGAACAGATCTTTTATCTACCATTCTTCAATCAAATTCAAGTCTATGCATACTTTTGTTTGATGAAGGGGGCTTGTCTTCTCCAGTATTGCCAACCTAAGTATTAAGTTGCGTCAATCAGTGGTAAGTGCAGAAAAATTCTCATGGTTTCATCCCCTCCTTTTGTGTTTGATTACCTGGTCCAGCAGCTCCACCGATGACTTAACAATGTCTCTCCACTTCTGAAGTTCGGAATCATGGTAACGCTGCTGTGCCTCCAGGAGCTGGGCCCACTCCATCTGTGTCTGAGGCAGTTTACTGGCAAACACATACAAAACAGAAACACAGGCAACATCAGGGTGAACCCAATGAAACATGATTTCCATTTAGACTGTGTGTCAATAAAACATCCAGTATTTTTTTATCAGTAAGTCTCAGAGCTATTCAGAAGTAAATGTAGGAACAGTGTTACGTAGTTTCGTCTGTACTTGACAGTGTGTGTGGGGGCAATGGTGTCACAGCTTTCGCTAAAAATAACAACAGAACTCTATTGCGCAGTGCAGTTTTTGCATCTCTGCATGCCCCAGAGAGTCATTAATAAGTCATGTTGAATGGCTTTATAATGACCGTTGCCATGAAAGATGGAGGATCATGTATTTGCCAATGTCTGTGTTTCTCTGTCTGTTAGGAAATATCACAAACCACAGAATGGATTTTAATGAAACTGAGAGAAAATAATCATTGGAAGTACATTCACAACTGATTAAGTTTTGGTCATGATGGCTGCCACAACTAATCAATTTTAGAAAGCTAAAAAATAATGCCATTTGTTTTACTGATACAGAGCTAAACTCTTGTGAGGGAGTGGTTCATCCATCCATCCATCCATCCATCCATCCATCCATCCATCTATCTATCCAATCTTCCACTCGTTCTGAAGTCGGGTCTCGGGGGCAGTAGCTTGAGCAGCGAGGCCTAGACTTCTTTTTCCACAGCCACCTCTTCCAGCTCTTCAGGGATGATTCCAAGGTGTTTCCAGGCCAACTAAGAGACAAAATCTCTCCAGTGTGTCCTGGGTCTTCCTCAGTGTCTCCTCCCAGTCGGACATGCCCGGTGGTGGCAGACAAGACAAGAGAGCCGCTGTTTTGCCCACAGTAAAGCACATCTCAGGAGAAATTAGATATCCAGCCTTTTTCAAGGCTGTTTCCAAGGGAGTCAGATAAGAATTGACAAATATTTTCACTTTCAGGCTCACATTGTAATTTCTGTAGCCTTCAGTCTGTAAGGGCGACTCTGTTCCAAGTGAGTCCAAGTTATCCAATTCGGGACTTTTTCCACTGATCCAAGCACTGACCACAGATGTTGACCACAGCGTCCAGAGTCCCAATCCGAGGGTGATCTGTTCACCCTCTGGATAAGCTCGCAAACAGCTGATTTCTCGAGGTCACCGCGCAGACCAGACGTCGGGTGCTCCAGGCATTAAGTCCTGCTGAAGTCTCCCTTATTTTGCGATAGGCCAGTGCTCCACAAACGCCAAAAAGCAAAGCGCTGCCATCATAATCCAATATAATCCAGATTCTTCACCTCCACAGAGCACAGCACAGAGAGCGAGACGCACACCATCCACACCCACAGGAATCCATGGCGTATCCTCTTCGTCACTCTGTGAGGGTGGACCGGCTCCCCTTTGCCGTTCTTCTGTAGAAATCTTGTTCGTAGAATCGAATGCCCAAACCTCCAATCCATCTTAATTTGCGTTCGAGGTGCTTAGCTGAGGAGCTGCAGGCAGCAGGGGGGGGGGAAGGACGGGAGAGGGAAGGACTAGCGACTGCCTCCGTCGAGAGCCAAGCATCCACATAAAGATAATGGATGGATGGATGGATGAATGGATGGATGAGTGTACATTAAAGTGTTCACTGACTATCTGTTTGGAAAATATCCAGTGAACCACTGGATGGCGTTAATAAAACTGTTAGAAAGTAATCATTGGATGTGCATCTTTGACTCACTCTATTTGAGATGGCTAAACTCTAAGTGACTATTGCAAACACAAAAATGGCTGTAACAATCACAATTAAAGACATCAAACTATAGTTTGGCATGGTGGTACTAGCTGAGACTCTTTCTCAACACATACTTTGAGTGTTGACAGATTGGGTAAGAACTTACAATACTGTGTGTGATTGAGCATAATGTTATTTTTAAGACTTGACCAAAATGGTTAAAACTTTTCATTTTTTACAAAGTATTCTAGAGCTTAGTTTAAAAGTCTGGCATGAAAGGGGAGAAGCAATACGTATGCATCTATTTAAAAAAAATGTTAGGCCTTTCATGACAGAAAACGTTATTTTTCACATAAATAGTAAGAAGAATGCACAGAATGTGGATGTGGACCTGTGTACCTCTCCTGAAGTCGCAGACTTTGCCATGTTGTTAATGACTGTGCAGAGTACTCTAGCATCCACAGCTTATAGAAGAGCATCATGTTGAGGAACACAAGCAGGATCAAGCTGGAGGACAGACACCGGACAAACAAAATTACAAAAACCAAGCCATTGATTTTCATTTTAGCAGCTCTGACTGCTAAAATGTATAGCAAAACATGTGTACCTGAGACAGATCCTATAGGGATGGCAATGGAAAAAAAAGAGAGAAGTTACACTCGAAAGAACAAAAATAATATCTGAAACCTATTTTATTCTTTTAAATGCAAGTCAACAACACCATAGGTATTGACTGGAAAAGAGGGTGAAATGCAACAGGAGACTCATAGACATGGATGGTGTGCCTGCATGTGTGTGTTTTGTGTGTGTTGCGTACACAAAGCTGATAATGAGCAGCAGTTTAGAGACGCTGTACAGAGCCAGGCCTCCTGGCAAATGACGATGTTCTGGTCTCTGGTGTCTGGTCTGCGTGGAGCCCACCACTTGTTTGATCCTCTGAATCACGTCCTCGTCTGTTGGTGTAGTAACAGGACTGAGAACCTCATCCAGATGCTGGCTGCGCATGTGAGGGAGTGGGTTTTTTTTCCGCCTCAATGTGGAGTTCTTCGCCACCTTAGCCTTCGGAGAGAATTGGTGAGCCTCTGTGATGATTTCTTCTAGCTTTGACAACTCTATCTCTGAGGGGGAAGACAACTTTATGTCACAAAGATTTAGACCAGACACAAAACATAACGTGCTTTTTTTTTTACTATGAAATTATTCTTTTTTATTGTTACAATATTGTTTAACACTAAGATAAAAGAAATGTTTCTTTAATTTATCCTAAAGACACTATAGGCACTTTACATAAATTGTAAATGTAACAGAAAAGCGACAAACAGCCAACAGCCCATGATGTCAGTTTATTGTCCCCTTCTCTAAACTAGACTGGCTATTTAGGGTTCTTCAATAACCAACACTTAAGTAGTCAGGTCAACCATTGGGTTGTCAGCCGTGTGATTTAATGACAGCAGCTGGACTTTGAGCCTCACATTAGACGGTTGTTTCCATGCTTCTCTAGAGTGTTGACATTTTGCCTGAATTAATCACATGAAAGCACTAGAGATGGTTTAAAAACTAAAACCAAACTTCAGCTCTTTCCACATTTACAAAGTAGTTATTTTTAGTTACAAAAACAAGGGTTTGATGTTCATCCACTTGCACATGTCACTGTTGGTTCCCATTTTCTGTTTTTATGACACCTTTGCTTATTTTAGCTAAGCTGGATTGTCCAGTACCCCTTGTGCTGACATGTTTTTCAATGTGACATAGCATCAAATGAGGCTACTGCTAAAAACTGAATCAACCCAGACACACACTAACCAGAACACATTTTACCTAGCTGCCGGAAGTTCTCGTCAAGCCCACTCCAGAAGTTTTTCTCAATGAAGCCTTTCACCAGCCCCCACGGCTGTTTCCTGTAACGCAGCTCTGTTGAAACCCTGGGAGACAGAAATGTATTGATACATCTGTGTGGCTTTTTCAAACTTAAATAGTACATTTAAAGATTTAAAAAAGTGCAATAAAAAGCCAATTTATAATAAAGATATGATTAATAATGGCTAAACTGAAACTGGACCATGTTCTGTTCACCTTAATCGACACTTGTTCTTGGCCACCCGTGTGAGCATGTAGCGGTTGAGAGTGTAGAAGTAATCGTGGTAGGGCACGTCATGCGTGTTGACCTCAGCGTCGATGATGTAACACTCACTCTCCTGACTGGATTTGTACAGAGTCTAGAAAAATAAGTCAGTTGAAGTTTAATTTAAAGTAACTTGTAACTGTAAAAGTAGGATCGTTTCTTGCTATTCTGGCTGCTCCTTTTGTCACTCTCTACTTTAAAATTTCCCTCTCTGCCATCTTCAGCTCAGCTTTTTGCCTTTTTGTTAGCGCCATCATCTCCATACATCACATTAGGTCTTACCATTGTGTAAACCCCTTTCAACCTTGCAGCTGTCCTTCTGTCACAAATTATGCTTGATATTTGTGTCCACTCCAGGCATTCCTGCACTCTAATCTATGCTGCTTCTTGCTTTGAATTGATGACAACAAATTCTTAAAATAATCTACCTTTCCCAGCTCTACTCCTTGCATCGTCACAGTTTTACCTGACCCCATCAAACACACAGATTCTGTCTTTCTTTTCCTAACTTTGATTCATTTTCTCTTCAGAGTAAACCTCACCTCTCCAGACTCTCTACCACTTGTTCCTTGATGTCACTGCAGACCCTTATATTGTCTACAAACATCACAGTCAATAATGCAGATGAATGGAACAATAAGATACGCCTCTGTTTTAACAGAACTCAGTTCACCTGCGTCTCAGTGGCAGTGGCTGTTTTAGGTGCCAGCGGGTTGGACAGGGAGATGGTATACATGATCACTCTAGTCTGGTTTCCCGCCTCTGCCTTTTTCCATGGATGGTACACAACATCTGCACAAAAAAAATATAAAAAAGGGGAGATAATTTCCCTAGAGATCAGATATAAATTAACTGGATCACTGATGCAAACACTGGGACGACTTGCCTGAGAATCGCCTCTGCTCCATGAAACCATTCATGAACTGAGACTCTGTGAAAAGGATGTCGTAGAGTTTGTCCACGCTAAACTTGTACACCTCGTTGATATGCTGCCTTCCGTGCAGATCCTCATGGAAAGCTTGGACCTCACCTACATAACAGAAAAACACAAATAAGCCATTCGTAACATTATCCTGTTATTACTAGGGGAATAGGCATCATCTCATCTGGTTGGTGTACGTACCCTCGTCATGGGTTTCTGAGGAGTCACTGAGCTCAGTTGGAATGTCTTCATTGTCATTAAAGTCCAGTGAGGGTGAGGGAACAGGACCACCAAGCCCACTGGTCTCAGTCTTCTCCTCTACCACCAGAGGCACAGTCAGTAGCTCACCATCTGGTAAACAGTCTGCAAATTCCTCTGCTGGGAGTTCAAACTGGGGAGAAATTATACAGGAAGTGAGGAGCCACAATACTCTACTGTATATTGGGAACCTTTCTAGATGTTATTTTGAGCTGGGGAGGTATTCGAGTTGATGTGCTTTTGGTTAAACCAGCATATGTAGCTTACTGTGATGCCTGTGTCATCATGATTGCCAGGGCATGGAATAGTGCTGTTTAGGACAACCTTCTTATGAAGTGGAGGTGGACTTTCCCCCTCAGGCTTGGTTTGCTCTGTGCTGTTCTTTGTCATGTTTTCATTGTTTATCTCAATCTCTTCATTGGGAATCTCTTCACTGAACCTGAGTATGTAAAAAAAAAAAAAAGAGTGATTCAGTTTCCACACATCCAGATCTTACATTTAACACGAGTTCCTTCTAATACCCACAGCAAGTCAAGTCAAATAAATTACAAACATTTAACAGATCCAGTTAACCCATATCACTTTGAAATGTGTGGTAAGATACGGGCAAGAGAACCTATAACAAAAGTACTGTAACAGACAGCTCATATTTCATTTGCTCCAGCAGAACATATTCATTCAACCTTTACCACAACCTTTTATATAGGTTAATCGCATTGAGCCTAATTTGGCCTTGTTTCAGTTTTTCCCTTGGGTTTTTACCATCCAGGCTGATTTCAAAGGTTATTTTAAATGGATCAGGTTTAATATGCACAAGCTATATGAAAAAAACCCAAATTGCACATGTGCTTGCTCAGGATGGGAGACTGCGATGAAGAGAAGCTTCAATGCAATCTGTTGGCTTCATGAGATATACTGTATACTTTTTACTAATTGGCTTTTTCATGTACTGTATGTGAATGTTTATGCAGTGCTCTGAGACAACTTCTGTTGTGGCTTGGCACTATATAAATTGAATTAGAATTGAATTAGCTGGAACTGTTCTTTTCCCAGTATGTATGCATCTAGAATCATTTGATCAAAAAACCTTAAAAAACCTTGACTGGAAATCCTAAAACAAAGTTCCTGACTTGTTCTGCTGAACTGCTGTCTGAGCACCTGCTTCGAACGTTATCAACCATTAAATGGCCGTTATTAGTTGTAATCATCCCCATACGTAGCGGTCAGACTGCCCCTCCTGTACCTCCTAGTAGGTTTAAAGGTACATTGTTAAATAAATAAAAATAAATTTCACATTCTTGTCATCTGTGTATGTTTCCCATACTTGACAGACGAAATTGGTCTCTGCATTTAACCCAACCACCACCAGGTGTTAGCGTTGGTTGCGATGATAATCGGCTCCGTTTTTAGATTTGTTAGCGCTCTTAATAGTTTCACGTGGTTAGGTTTAGAGTAAAGGGTCTGGCGGTTAAGGGTCTTGGTTAGGTTTACGCACAAGGGTAAGGGGGTTAAGTTTAGGGTTGGTCCTCTGGGTAAGGTTAGGTTTAGGAAAAGGGATACCTGTATATAAGCTGAAAAACAAAACAAAAAAAGACACTTCCTGGTTTACCCCGGCGAGACGCTGCCTATTATCAGCGATAATAACGATAATAACATACCTTTAAACCTACTAGGAGGTAGGTGGGACAGTTTCACCACTACATATGGGCATGATAACAACTAATAATGGCCATTTAATGGACTGACAACATCTGAAGCAGCTCGTCTGAGGGTAAAACAAGAAAAGCGACAGCATTTACCGATAAATTTACTAATGCGTACAGAATGGAAACATCTACCGGTACTTTGTTTTAAAACCACAGATTCAGAACCTTTCAGACTGTCAATTTGTTCTTAGATAACACCAAGGATGTATCCCAAATTCCAGCATAGACTAAACGCACTGCAGACCCAATCAATATTAAATGAAACTACCGTAGATATTTTTGATGTAAATCATATCACCTGCTGCCATGCATGTCAAAGTTTTAAATATAGATCTTTTGCAATCTTTTAGCACTCAGAATATGAGATGGCGAGTGGATCTCAGCTACTACCATAACATGTTTGAGCTCAATAGTCATAAAGTTAATTGGATTACACTCGTTTTGTGTTTGCAGAGTTTGACTAGCAGTGGCGCCATCTGAAATCAAATTGACTAAAGGTTTATATCAGTTGTAGTTGCACATTTAAAGACCATTTTCTGAAACTTTTATTAAAATCTGGCCAGTGGTTATATATCATATATTTTACTAACAGACATACAAGGTTAACTCTAACAGTTAATAGTAAAGTTTTAAGCATAGAACTTGTTTTAGTGCTTGTGCTGAAAATTAAAATGGAAAGATCAGACACCGAGCCAGCATGTTCATTCATTCATTCATTCAACCTTTACTTAAACAGATAAATCACATTGAGTCTCAAAGACTCATTTACAAGTGAGATCTGCTGGACAGACAAAAGGGATGAAAAATAACACATAGGGTTTGGAGACAAAAAAATTCCTAACACATTTCTGACCTGTGAAGGTCAAACATGTGGTAATGAAAAAAATCTCGCACACAAGCACATAATGACACCGACATTACGCAGAAGGGGGAGGAGAGAGGAGTCTCAAAGGCAGGTACTTGGGGGGGGGGCTGCCGGCCACTGCCAGAAAACGAAGCCAAAGTTCTGAACCGATGACAAATGTTTTTTCAGCTGGGCTCCACTGACGTCCATGGAGTAGCAGATTTGGGAGGATGAGAGCGTCAAGTTTACAAAACATCCCAGGCGTTTTGAGATAAGACGGCCTATCAAGGCCAGTCGGGGAGCCGAATGTCATATAAACATGATTATTTTTGGAGACAGGCAGAACTTTAATGACATCTACCTTCAGTCTGTGTCGGTCCACTCGCTTCAGAAATATATTTATTGAATATATACATATATTTACAGAAATATATTCTATTGTATCTTAGTTGTCCTGCAAAATTACTGTAAATCTTCAGGTAAAAGAAGGTGTTTCAAGGAAATTCTTCAAATTCTTCAAAACTGTTGCAACTGTGGCTCTCAATGCACCTAATGTAGTTAAGAAGAGTTCTTACGTCTGTGACTGAGCATGTTACAGTATAGACCACATGTGGATCGATGGATTGTATTGGATCGTTTGATTTATGATCTGCAATGTTTTTATGTTTGTCGTGTTGTACTTCATTGTCTGTGTTGCCTGTTGCGTGTTTGTCCAGTACTTTGGTGTGGACTTGTTCCTGTTTAAAGTGCTTTATAAATAAAATGGTATGGTATGGTATGGTATGTGTCAAACTCAAGGCCTGCGGGCCAGATGTGGCCCTCCACATCTTTTTATGTGGCCCTTGAGAGCTTAAAAGGTCTGATTGTCACATAATCAATAAGTCAAAAGGGTTTTATATTATAACAGTGTAAGAAGTAGACATATATTTCTACATCTGTACAAATATATATATGTAATATTTGTAAGTTGAATAAGTAAAAAAAAACAGTTATTTACCAATAAGGAGTAGTTGTGTTTAATTTACATTACTGTACATTTAGTTAAATTTAACTACATTTATACTGTCTTACAGCTACATCTGGCCCTTTGAGGGCAACTACTAAGCTGATGTGGCCCTCGGTAGAAATTAGTTTGACACCCCTGGTATAGACTATAGCAGACACAAATTATTTTCTACATCAGGTGATAAAAAATAGTTTTAAAGATTTGGTAAGAATAGTGACTTATGCTTCATTACAGGCAGACTTACCCCATGGTGTTGAAGTCATCATCAGGGGGAACATAGTCCTCGTCATCACTGGTTAGGCCGAGCTCGTTGCCGTAGCACTGATGGACAAAGTGCCACAGCTCTTTGGGACACAGGGGCTGCAAGGAACACAAATATAAACAAGAAGACAGACTGAGATTTAGTTCCTTGTAAAATGTGTTAGAAGGAAACTATCTGGGTGGCTCTGTAATGAGAGAGCTGATGGTTTGATTCCACCATAATGCAGTCACATGTCCAAGTGTCCCTGAGTAAAACATTGAACGCCTCATTCCCGTCGATGCACGCCACATCAGTAAATAAATGTACAGTAGTCCCCTGTTTATCACGGGGGATCCATACCCTTAAAACTCACGATAAGTGAAAAACTGCAAAGAAGTCAAAGTCAAAGTCAACTTTATTGTCAGAACTGCAATATGTACAGGACATACA
>JBBPBX010074109.1:0-17658 GCA_038048925.1 Garcialebias charrua
AGTATGTGAATATTTCTGTTCATTGCCCTGAGACGACTTCTGTTGTGACTTGGTGCTTTATAAATTATCTGAATTGAATGTTTCAACTTTTTAATTTGTTGTAAACTTTAGGCGGTGATCCTGAATTGAAGATGATCAGAAGGAAATATTTGTTCATCTTTATTACATCAAGGTGAAATGGCAAATGTTCCCCCCCTCTCTGTCTGTCTGTCTGTCTGTCTGTCTGTCTGTCTGTCTGTCTGTCTGTCTGTCTGTCTGTCTGTCTGTCTGTCTGTCTGTCTGTCTATCTATCTATCTATCTATCTATCTATCTATCTATCTATCTATCTATCTATCTATCTATCTATCTATCTATCTATCTATCTATCTATCTATCTATCTATCTATCTATCTGTCTGTCTGTCTGTCTGTCTGTCTGTCTGTCTGTCTGTCTGTCTGTCTGTCTGTCTGTCTGTCTGTCTGTCTGTCTGTCTGTCTGTCTGTCTGTCTGTCTGTCTGTCTGTCTGTCTGTCTGTCTGTCTGTCTGTCTGTCTGTCTGTCTGTCTGTCTGTCTGTCTGTCTGTCTGTCTGTCTGTCTGTCTGTCTGTCTGTCTGTCTGTCTGTCTGTCTGTCTGTCTGTCTGTCTGTCTGTCTGTCTGTCTGTCTGTCTGTCTGTCTGTCTGTCTGTCTGTCTGTCTGTCTGTCTGTCTGTCTGTCTGTCTGTCTGTCTGTCTGTCTGTCTGTCTGTCTGTCTGTCTGTCTGTCTGTCTGTCTGTCTGTCTGTCTGTCTGTCTGTCTGTCTGTCTGTCTGTCTGTCTGTCTGTCTGTCTGTCTGTCTGTCTGTCTGTCTGTCTGTCTGTCTGTCTGTCTGTCTGTCTGTCTGTCTGTCTGTCTGTCTGTCTGTCTGTCTGTCTGTCTGTCTGTCTGTCTGTCTGTCTGTCTGTCTGTCTGTCTGTCTGTCTGTCTGTCTGTCTGTCTGTCTGTCTGTCTGTCTGTCTGTCTGTCTGTCTGTCTGTCTGTCTGTCTGTCTGTCTGTCTGTCTGTCTGTCTGTCTGTCTGTCTGTCTGTCTGTCTGTCTGTCTGTCTGTCTGTCTGTCTGTCTGTCTGTCTGTCTGTCTGTCTGTCTGTCTGTCTGTCTGTCTGTCTGTCTGTCTGTCTGTCTGTCTGTCTGTCTGTCTGTCTGTCTGTCTGTCTGTCTGTCTGTCTGTCTGTCTGTCTGTCTGTCTGTCTGTCTGTCTGTCTGTCTGTCTGTCTGTCTGTCTGTCTGTCTGTCTGTCTGTCTGTTACAGATGTTGGCACACATAATGCTCAGGGCTCAGTTTCACCTTCAATGAAAAGGCTTTTTTTGCCAGTAGAGAGTTTAGAAAAACAGTTTTTTTTACCTAAAAACTCAAGACAGTTTACAACTACTACAAGCACCAAACTGCTTCATTTGCGATCATGAATGTGGTATTAATAGCTGGACTGGGTTGTGAATCAAATTGACCACATTAAACCCAGAGTTTGAAGCAGCTGACAGGCTGAAGGACAAAGGACTGAGAGATGGGACCGGCTAATTCTTCACAGATTATGCTTTTACCAGACGATGGTTTCAGCTTTTCCATAGACGCAGCCATGCACAGGGAGACGTGCACAGACATCTTACACCTCTTCGTATTTCTTTTCACAGTGCAGTTCGTCGGAGAGGGGGGTCACTTTTGGTGTGTGTTACTGTGCTTGCAGTGGTAAAAGCATTACCAGAGAGGAGAAGACAGGGTCTGGACACAAAGGAGAGACAAAGAGACGCCTGATGCGTCGGGACGTTTTTCTGTCTGACTTATTCCTGAATGGTTTCCTCCAATTCTTTTTGTGCCACACATCCTCATCTCTCACACGACCTGGTCTTTTTTTTTTCTTCTTCTTCTTCTTCTTCTTCTTACTGTGGGCCTTTTTTTTTTTAACCAGCACTTTGGAAACAAGCTGTAACCATAAACTTCTTGACTTTGCATCAGCAAAAGAATGTAAATGACTACCCCCAATGCTAAAATCTTCTGCAGACTTGTTATGTGAAGTGAAGTCTAATAACAGGCTCTTCTTTCCCTCGCCACTATTTCATCTTCCTCCCACCCTCCCAACTGGCCACCACATCACCTCAGAGGGTGGTCAGAGAGTCGGAGGCTGCTTGATTTGATCTCAGAGAAAATCACAGCCGAGGTAAACAGGTAGCAAGGATGCTTCTTGCAAAACTGCTGACAAGCTTGATCCTTTGCAGAAAATGTCCCCTCCACTCACCCCCAAACCGTCAGGCAGCCAAAAGCTGAACATTGTGTAGCCCTGGAAAGACTCCAAATGGGACCGAGCTGAAACGTATGAAAAGGAAGGAGAGCGGGAGAGAAAAAAGAGAAATCAGCAGTTTATCTTTGAATAAATAAAGATTCAAGAACAGCTGCCTTATTCTCTTCAGCTGAAGCCCTTTCTTACATTTCACAGCACAACTTTGGTATTCGCACAAAAAAAAAAAAGCTTCCTGACCATGTGGAGCAGTTGGAAACAGTATCTTTAAAAAAGCAATCTGAAAAAAACGGAGCATAATTTTCAGCTGCACAAATCGCATGGACACGTGATTATAGGGAATGTGGAAAGATTCATAACTGGTCAAGTAATACGAGTCAAGTGAAACAAATTACTGGATAAACATAAACTTATTGCATTTTAACTCCTAATCTTTTGGATTAAGTTAAGAAACAGCCATCAGGCTGGATCACCCAAGGGAACTACAAAAACCAATAAAGCTTTAAAAAACAGAGGAACATCTGTGAGCAGAATATAAAAACAAAGCTACTTCATATTTAAAAATTGAAAGCAGTTTAAAACGAATGAAGGTTGTAAAGTAGCATCATGCTCAAATTAAATTGTTGTTTCATCTGTTCCCTTCTGTGCAAATTAAATTATCAATGGAACAAAAAGTGTAACGTCTCAAAGCTTAGCGCTACAAGACTGCAGAGATTTGCTGAATAAGCTGAAACTGAGCTAAAAAAGTAGCACACTAGCTAAAAGCTAAGAAGCAAAAATGCTAGATGAAGGCCCAAAATGGCAAAATGCTAACTAAAAGTACAAAATGCTAGCTAGAGGCTGAATGTAGAAAAAGGTTACCGGTAGTTAAATGCTAAAAGTAGCAAAAGAATAGCAAAAAATGTTAACGATAAACAAAAGTAGCTAAATGTTAGGTATAAACTAGAAGTAGTAAAATGATAGCTAAATAAATGCATAATAAACGTGACAGGTCAGCGGTGACGCATATTAATTCAACTTGTATGCCAAAGCGATTTATATATGTTTTTTCCTCTTCATGATGCTTTCTTTGACTGATGCAACTTATATTCCGGAGCGACTTATACGCCGGAAAATATGGTATGCTAAAATCAATTAAATGCTGTTAAACCTAAAGATTGCAATGGCTCATTTAAAATGGCATCTGCATTTTTATGTACAGACATATCATAGGCAGCTGTAACAGGTGGAATGTGTTCTGACAAGACAATAATAAAAAAATACTGTAGTTATATGTTATTTTGTTAAAATTCCTTGAATATACTTTTTAGTCTTTGATTTACCTAAAGTGTGTAAAAACCTAAACACAGACTCACTGAAATTAGTCATTTGTTTCATGTTGCTGTGTGCTCATCTGCTCACACAGACTCATGTTCGTGCTGCTGTTTGGCATGTTGTTTTGTACTACTAGTGCTTAGTGTATTATTAGTTAAATATTTTTTAGTCGATATATTAGATCTTATTACTGTTTTGTTTTCATTTACATTTCATACTTTTGTTGGATGTAACTGGGACCCTGCTTGCACAGTTTCGTTCCACCACATGACCCACATGTGGTGCATATGACAAATAAAGAACCCTGAATCCTTGAAGTCATTTCCACAGCTTTATTATTATTATTAAACTTTATTTAACCAGACAAATATCATTGAGATCACAGATCTCTTTTGCAAGGGAGGCCTGGGCCTTGGGCAGCCTATGCACATTTTTGGTTTATCTTTGCAGCTGCAGGCTTATAAAGAACATGCATGATCTTTTCTAATTCTGATTCTCAAGTTGCAGTGCATGCACGAGTTCATACTTCATGTTTCATTTTAATGCAGATATACTGTCTTCACATTATTTTGATTGTTATACAACTATATTTTTAGTTTTTCCAATAGTAAAATTCTCAAGAACAAGATTTTTTTTTTCAGCTTTAAACTGAGATGTTGAACTGTCTCTGTGAAGCAGGTCCAAATAATGATGTCACTCCTGCCGTGCTGAGTGTTTTAGAGTTGCTTTATTTTCTCCGCATTTTGCGTTTTTGCCAAAAAATTCTGCATTGACGTCATTTGTTTATATAGCCTACAGAAGAACGCCAAAACCCTGTTAAGCCCAGGTTTTGTAATGGGTTGGTGTTTTGAGGTTATTTTTAATCTCTGTGGACGGTGCTCTTGGCGTGGTTTGTAGGATCGACTCCTGCACAATCCTGAACTCCTGAACAATGGCTCTAATTTCCTAATTTGCCCGTTTATTCTTAATCTGTTTTGATGATCACCTTTTAAAATACTCTCTTTTTTGCCTTTTTCTGCTCCACGTTCACAGATAAAATGTTTTCTTTTTTAAAGATCACTGAAAATGACTGCTATCAAGTTATTGTTTACACCAACCAATATTCCTTCAACCATTAACTGCTCCACAACCTACATTTTAATCATGAAAACAAATTCAAAAAACAAATTCCTTCAGTTTATTTTATAGATATACTTTTTATACTTTTTATAGGCTACTACTATGCAAAAACTCAGGACAGTATTACACTTTTATTATTTCATTTTATGCTTATGTTCATTAAATGTTTAGTGTATTAGTTCAGCTGGAGCAGCTAACATGCTACAGAGCGGACCGAACCCTCGAGGGAGGTAAGACACGCGGAGGGGGGCTCTGTGTTTACATCAACAAAGCATGGTGCCTGGATGCTGCTGTGGTCTACAAACACTGCTCACCTTTAGTGGAGTTCATGACTATTAAATGCAGACCGTTCTATTTACCGAGGGAGTTTACAGCTGTTATGATTGTTGCTGTATATATTCCTCCAAGCTCCAACAGCAAAGTTAGAAGTGAGGCTTTGAATGAACTATATCTGCACATCAGTGAGCAACAAACAGCCCATCCTGATGCTTTTCTCATCACGGCTGGTGATTTCAACCATGCAGATTTAAAGAGTGTATTTCCAAAAACATACAAAAACATAAACTTTGCAACAAGAGGAAACAACACACTGGACCAAGTTTACACCACCATGAAAAATGCCTACAGAGCCCTCCCCCTCCCCCACATTGGTGCTTCTGACCATATCTGTGTTATGCTAAAGCCAGCATACAGGCCGCTGGTGAAAGTCACAAAACCAGTCCGCAAGCAGATACGAGTGTGGCCAGAGGGGTCTTCAGAGGCACTCCAGGACTGTTTTGACACCACAGATTGGGGTATGTTCAAAGAAGCTGCTACCACAAACAACAACACATGTCTCCAGGAGTACTCAGACACTGTATGTTCATACATCACCAAGTGCATTGATGATGTTACCAACCTCAAAACCATCACTGTTCGGGCTAATCAGAAGCCATGGCTGACAGCTGAGGTTTACAGACTCCTGAAAGCCAGGAATGCTGCCTTCAAAGCGGGAGATCAGGTGGGCCTGAGGGCAGCCAGAAAGAACCTGGATCTGGGCATCAGAGAGGCCAAGGAGCAGTATTCCAGGAAAATAGCTCACCGTTTCAAGGACAGCAAGGATACACGCAGTCTGTGGCAGGGAATACAGACCATCACAAACTACAACCCCCCCCCCCAGCGTAAGGCGATCATTTATCAAGATTAATGCCCGGAAGGCCTCTGGTCCTGACAACATACCTGGTCGTGTGCTGAAGGACTGTGCAAGGGAACTCGCAGCGGTCTTCACGGACATCTTTAACATCTCACTGAGCCAGGCCATCGTCCCCACCTGTTTCAAAGCCACCACCATCATCCCTGTCCCAAAGAAGGCAACGCCCGCATGCCTCAATGACTATCGCCCAGTAGCACTCACCCCCATCCTGATGAAGTGCTTTGAACGGCTAGTCATGAAAAGCATCACATCTGTCCTCCCTGCCTCCCTGGATCCCTTCCAATTTGCATACCGACCTAATCGCTCAACCGACGATGCCATCTCCTCTGCCCTCCACACAGCTCTCACACATCTGGACACGAAGGACTCTTATGTTAGAATGCTGTTCATCGACTTCAGCTCGGCATTCAACACCATCATCCCCCAACAGCTCATCCTTAAACTGGACAGTCTGGGGCTGAACACCTCAATGTGTAACTGGCTGCTAGACTTCCTGACCGGGAGACCACAGACAGTACGGATCGGGAGTAACACATCTAGCACCATCACATTGAACACAGGGGCCCCACAAGGATGTGTGCTGAGCCCCCTTCTATTCACCCTGCTAACACACGACTGCACACCATCGTACAGCTCCAACCACTTCATCAAGTTTGCGGACGACACAACAGTGGTAGGTCTCATCAGCAACAACGATGAGACGGACTACAGGAACGAGGTGAGCCGCTTGGCCTTGTGGTGCGGACACAACAATCTCACTCTCAACGTGGAGAAGACAAAGGAGATTGTCGTGGACTTCAGGAAGAGGGATGCACAACATGCCCCTCTGACCATCAACAGCACCGCAGTGGAGAGAGTGGACAGCACCAAGTTCCTGGGAGTGCACGTCTCAAAGGACCTGTCCTGGAGCAGGAACACTGCAGCACTGGCCAAGAAGGCTCACCAGCGCCTCTACTTTCTCCGCAAGCTGAAAAGGGCTGGAGCTTCAACCCCCATCATGTGCACCTTCTACAGGGGTGCCATAGAAAGTGTCCTGACCAGCTGCATCACGGTGTGGTTTGGTGCATGCACTGCATCATGCCGCAAGAGCCTCCAGCGCATCGTGAAAGCAGCTGAGAAGATCGTCGGCACCTCCTTGCCCTCACTGCAGGACTTACACAGCAAACGCCTCACTCGGAAAGCCCACTGCATGGCAGGTGATCCCACACACCCACTACACAGCTGCTTCAGACTGCTGCCATCAGGGAGGAGACTGAGGAGTCTCCAGGCTCGAACCAGCAGACTGAGAGACAGCTCTGTTCATCAGGCAGTCAGAATGCTAAACACTCTGCCTGCTCTGCCTCCCCTCCCATTTGAACTGCCTTAACACAAAAAACTTTCTCACACATTACCACTCAACACAAAGTTTTTAACACTGGACCCTGTGTCATCAAACGGGTTATTCACTAAACTCTCGGTCATGTACTCATTCAGTTTGCACTACTTCTCATATTTGCACTAATGTTTGTATTACATTACTGCCTATAGTCATACTACTGTTTACATTCACTGTTTACATTTATTAATACGGTTTACATTTATTACTACTGCTTTACATTTATTACTACTGTTTACATTTACACTACTTTTATCTACACTACTGCAGATACATATACAGCATTCTCTGACTAGCCTTATCTAAGGATGCCAAATGTGCCTTATGTGCCTCACTGCATATGCCACTTTGCCTCTATACCAACATCAACTACCTCATACATATACTGTGTACATTAACTTATATGCTGCTGTGCCACTCTTTGCAAATGTCAATGCTAGAACCTTCAGTTTATTTTATAGATATACTTTTTATACTACTATGCAAAAACTCAGGACAGTATTACACTTTTATTATTTCATTTTATGCTTATGTTCATTGGGTGTTTGGTGTTTCAGGGGTGTTTGGTGTTTCAGTGTTGGTGTAAATTTTCATACTTTTATACTATTATGAAAAAACTCAGGACAGTGTTACACTTTTACTATTTTATGCTTATGTTTATTAAATGTTTTAGTGTTTAGTGTTTAGATGGTTACTGTTGCACCGAGGGACTGAGAGAAACGCAATTTCGGTCCTGTGTTTGCCCTGTACATATTGCAGTTCTGACAATAAAGTTAACTTTGACTTTGACTTGAATTTTCATACTTTTATACTACTATGCAAAAACTCAGGACTGTTACACTTTTACTATTTTATGCTTATGTTTATTAAACGTTTCAGTGTTTTAGTGTTTAAATGGTTACTGTTGCACCGAGGGACAGAGAGAAACGCAATTTCAATCCTGTGTATGTCCTGTACATATTGCAGTTCTGACAATAAAGTTGACTTTGACTTTTTTGACTTTGAAATTGCTCAAACATCTTGAAGGAAAATGTTTCAAGAAAAGTTATTTATTTATTTATTTGCCTTTGTGCAATTTAATGCATGTAACAATGAAATGTACACATTACAAAAAGGTTTGCACAGTTGTGTCGTCAGGACTGGAGCTTATGTTGAAGGGGGAGATCTGGTTGGCTGGCCGCAGACTGACGAAGTCCTCTAGATGGGGGACAAAGCGTTTCTTTCACTTAAAGAAACTGGTCCAGATGACATGATTTAACATTTTTTTGTTGATTAGATTGTTTAAAGCAAGGTACTGAAGGCATACAAGGTGACACTTGTTCCCTTGTTGTGTGAACACTTATGAAGTCACATTAGCACTTTGAGATTTTTATTAATGAAAAGTGCATTATAAATTGAATTCATTATTATTATTATTATTGGGATCCTTTTTCTTCCGTACTTTCTTCAAGCTTACCTGTATTCAACAAATCACATGTCAGAACGTTCAGCTCTTTCAGGATCCTGCTATGACTTTTGGTACTGGTACAACTTTAGCTTGAATCCTGCTATGACTTTTGGTACTGGTACAACTTTAGCTTGTTGAAATATTTTTAGCCTTTTTTGCCCCTTTTTCTTACATCTTTACATCTGTTTACAACCTTTTACTGCTCCTTTCCTATTTTGTTCTGGTTAAGCTTCCTTGTGCAAATAAAAAAAAATCAGCTAGTTTCAGTTAATTTCAGCTGTTTTGTGCTCCTTTCATATTCTTTCTGCGAACTACAGTTTTGTGCTTCTTCTAATTTATTTATGATCATTTCAGCTTATTGTGCTCCTTTCAGCTCCTTTCTGCAAGTTTCAGCTTTTTCTACCATTTCAGCTGTTTTGTGCTAATTTTGGCTTATTCATCTAATTCCACATTTTTTGCACTCATTTAAACTTCTTTTAGCCTAATTCACCAAATATGCTCTCTCAACTTCCTTCTGTTAATTTAAGCTTCTTTCTGTCTTTTTATCTACTTTTCAGCCGTTTTAACTTTCAGATTTTTTTCAGATATCTTCCACTTTTTGTGCTAATTTCTACTTCTTTCAGCCCAATTGCGCCAACGTGATAGTTCTGCTTTCTTTTGCAAATTTAAGCTTGTTCTACTTTTTCAGTTAAACGTTTAGCATTTTTAGCTAATTTCAGCTGCTTTCAGATAAATTCATGTTTTTCGTGGTAATTTCTGCTACTTTCAGCCATTGACTTCTTTTTGATGATTTGCTTGTTATGCTCCTTTCGGCTTTTTTTCTTCCAGTTTCAGCCATTTCTGATATTTCAGCTACTTTTTAGCTGGTTTGTGCTAAATTTAGCTTTTTCAGCTAATGCCACATGGTTTTAGTTCATTTCAGCTCCTTCCACTTCCTTCTGGTAGTTTAAGCTTATTTCTGCCATTTCAGTTACTTTTCAGCTATTTACTGCTTATTCCAGCTTTTTTTCCCTATCATTTCCTAATTTTTGTGCTCAGTTTTGCTTATTTAAACTCAATTCAGCAGATATGTGTTCTTTCTGGTTTCTTCTGCTAACTTAGGCCTGTTCTTCCATTTCAGCATGCTTTTAGCTAATTTCAGCTGCTTTCCAGCAAGCTCTTCAGCAATATAAGCATTCACACTGCATTTTTGCAGGAAATGCAATTTCTCTATTTCTAAGTGTTTTAGCTTTTATTTATAGGTGTGTTTCTTCAATCCTGAGCGTTCATCACAATCTTTCATCAGTTGTTTCTACGCACCCTGACTGACCTCCTTCTGCTGTTCTTCTTCGCTGCTGCTCCACATTTTTAATTTCCCCGAGGAGAAACATGCCTTTCCCCCCACTTTCCCCCTCCAAAGATTCTCTGTTTTGCTCCTCTCTTTTCTTCTGTTTACATTACTTTTAATGCTTCTGGCTGTCGCCACGTCTTCCCTCCTTTTTTTTTTCTCTCTCTTGTTTAAGTCAGACTGTCTTCCATCGCCTTGTTTGCTGTAGGAACATCATTTCACATCGTCTTTCTCCTGATTTGGTTCCTTTAATGTGTTTGTTGGCAACAGTTAGCTTCAGCCCGTCTGTCTGTCTGTAAACTGCCTCCACACTTCATCTTTTTTCCCCCTTCTTTCTGCAGCACACCTCCTTTTCTCTGCAGTAGCCAGAGAATATTGTGCTGGCGTTGAGTTTCGTACAGTAGGAAATATTTTCAGCCATGCAGGAAATGTCTGCAGTGCTACACTCATACAACTCACGCACATTTTGTAACATAAAAGTCATTTATTTAAATCCAAACTACAAAGTAAAAGCCAACGTTCTCATCTCAAGTGTCTTTTGCTTGATTTAATTTAACAGGCAGATGTTGGAAGGGAAGCAGGCTGCTGACTGGACTGGCGCCACAGAAGAAGGGGTCCTTCAGGGGGAACAGCAGGACTGAACCATGAGGGCGGCTCGGGGCAGAGGTGAAGTCAGGCAGGCCCGGCTGCTGCTGAACCAATGACACACACAACGCGACCTTTAGAAGGAGGTGACCTGAGACATGCGTTATTATCATCACCCGTCACCATTAAAAATCATGTAATTTGTCGTGTGAGCATGTTTATCTTTTAGCAAAATATCTGATGAACCACTGCACTGATTTGAATGAAACTCTGACGTGCAGTGAGGTTCATGGCTGGTAAGGCACTGACTTCATCACAATCAGATCTTATATACAGTACATGAACCCTACAGAGTAGTTTATTCGCCATTTGATTGGCAGCAGTTAACGTGTTGTGTTTAAAATCTCATATCAGCAATCTTTACACATACAAACTGTAGCACACAAAAACATTTAATTTGGAGAAAAAAATTATTTTAGTTAGAAATGTAATCCTCCATTGCGAAATTATAGCTAATCAGGATCCAATCCGTCACTTCTTCTGCAGCGGAGCAGAGGAGGCGCAAGCAGAAACCCTGGGCTCACTAGCCCCGCCTCCTCGATGAGGCAGAACAACTGCATGCCTCACCCGGCACCTTTTCGCAGCCGTTTTATGATCGCTCAGCACAAGAAACACGTTACACACACATACAGTTTTTGACAAAAACACTATACATTATATTCACCAGCTAAACTATAGAAATGTAGTTTATATAGCAAAAGTATTTGGACATTTTAATAGCGACATAAAAGGGGCAGGAATACGGGCTCACTGCAGCATGCAGCAGTCAGACCGAGTGATTGCACAATCCCTGGTGAGGCGCAGCTGCCTGGTGCCTCTGCACACGTCTCTTCTCAGTATTTGAACGATAAATAAGAAAAATAGGTGATTTTGAATAAAAAATAACTTAAAACTGGTTTAGTTTTAAGTAAAATAAGTTTATACAAATCAAAGGAAATACACTAATTACATGTTTTTTTCCAATTTGCATTTTTTTCTTTCCATGATGACAGGTGAGGCACGGCCTCACTTGCCTCCCCTGACCGCACGTCACTGACTCTCAGACAGTAATCACTGGATGCAGCTCTACAACTGATATAACTTAAGTTCAATTCAAGCCACAACTGAATAACCTTAGCATGCAGAAAACTGGCTAAAACCAAATAAACTGCACAGATACTGAGCTAAAGTTTGGTGTGGTAGTAGCTGAGACTCTTCTCCAATACATACTCTGAGCTGAACTAGTCGGGTGAGAACTGTTTTTCAAACTTTGCCATTAACTAGTACAGTGAACGCTGCATGCCTGTTAGCAAAATATCTCATGAACCACTGGATAGATTTAAAGAAACTTTCAGAGAGTAATAAGTGAATAAATGTCCCAGACTGATTAGCTTTTGGACTCAGCCCAATTAAAGATGGCCACCACCGTTAAGCACAGAACTTGCTGTAAGTTCGCCAACTTAAAGCTGCTATATGTAACTTCTGGAACACGCTGGAACTTAGAAAAATTTTGAACAGAGACACGTTTCTGGTCCCTCCCCCTCAGAGCCATATGGCTCTGCTCCCCCTCGCTCTCGCTGTAATTCAGCTCAGCTTCCTTAACTCCGCCTCCACTTCATGTCCTGTTGCAGTCGCTGCAAATTTCTGTGTTTATATGTTAATAAAACGTTCTAAAAAATAAAATAAAAACATGGAGCGCTGGTCCAGCACACCAGAACACCATGAAATCTGCAGAGCCTCGTGCAGCCACGTTGAACCCGAGTTTAATTCGCTCGTGACAAATTCATTATTATTTTATTAATTTTTTTCTTTTGTATATTGTTTAATGTACTTGTACCATTGCTGTTCATCATTCTTTAGTTTGTAGCAGGTCGCTTTCGTAAATGAGCCCTCGAGGCTCAATAAGATTTACCTGACTAAATAAAGGTTGAATGAATTCATTTCCTCATATCAGTCATGGAGTCAGCGGAGGATGAAGCGATCACTTGACTTTTGGCAAAAAAACAAAAGAAAAGTCCAGATCAGGGATGAAGAAGAGGAATTTAATACATTTGTGTCACATACAAAACAGTTTTGCATCGCTTTGCAATACTTTGAACGAGAACGTGCACGGCCGTTGCGGGCTGGGACAGGCGGGGGCATGGGTTAGGGGCGTGAGAAGTGAGAAGCTCTGTTTTTATTGGCTGGTTGAAAACTGTTTTTAATTGGCTGGTTAACGGCGGGTCACTGTTCTTTTTAAAATGCTTTTAGAGAAGCAAGGGGACTATAGTTTTTTTCAGAGATTACTTGTCTAAAATCAGTCTGTCAGGAGATAGTAACAGAGTGAAGAAATGTTTAAAAAATATTGTTAAAAAAGTTACATGTAGCAGCTTTAATATAAAATGAGCTCAAATTTGGTGTGGTAGTGGCTAAGAGAAATTCCCAACACATTAATCTGAAAGCAACACATTGCATGACATTGCTGTTTAAAACTTTGACATTAACTGTTGGCCCTCTGTTAGCAAAATAGCTCTTGAACCACTTGATCCAGTTTAATAAATAATTGTTTGATACAACTGATTAACTTGGAATCAACTCGGCTTAAATGGCCCCCACAACCACAGCTGTCATGCAGGCACCAAAGAAGAGTGGAGCTGTGGGTCAGTAGCAGAGGCAGCATGACCCCCCTGAACCTGAACAGCAGCTCCTCCATCACCGGCGCCACCACCTGGTTCCAGAGCCACACTGCCTCTTTTACACCTCCAAGAGTGAACATCTGGAAAAACAACCCCAGAACTTCATGATGATGATGATGACCCTCAGTGCACACATGTAAAAAAGAAGAAGAAGAAGCAGAAAAAAACCCTCTTCACTCAGATTTTTCCAATAGAACGTTTAAATATTTTACTGTCAGACACACACCCAGAGCAGACTGCAGTTCTCCGGTCAAACCATCTGGGTTTTCCACTGCCGAGTGAATCAGAGGACCGAGATAAAAAAACAACAACAACAACTTATAAGTAGAATAAAATAAAATGCTTATGACATCCAAATGCAGTAAATAGTGATAAAAACATTAAAGATGAGGATCTGGAAACTACAAAAAGTCCACATTCCAGCCTGTTGTTTAAATACACCTGCGGGACACCACCGCACAACGCTTATGGAAGTAGTAAAATATAATATATATATATTTATTATATATATATATGTATGTATACATACATGCAGACCACTTCATCATGGCTGCAGCTGAGAATTGTGCCTCGGTAAGCTGCTCATCCAGAAGTACAAACTACCAGCGTAGGAACAGGCCAACAAACGGCAGCTCGGTACACTCACCCAGCACCTTCCATAGAGAGTTCTCTGGCCTTGTAAGATCATGATCTGGCTCCAGCATGACAGATGTAAGAGTCTGCAGGAGGTGAAAATGGGTTTACCATGCTTTGGATGGTCTTTTCTGTCAACTCAGATTAGAAGAGTGGAGGACTTGCGTTGCCAGACAGGACCATCTACAAAAGGCTGCTGGCATATGGATGAAGTTCAATGTCTAAAAGTTTAGAGCAATAAAAGTTGAAAAGAAGCTTGTCGCAAGAACAAACAGAGTATAAACTTGTTCTCTGACCATTATAACTTTTGATTGCTATTTCTTTAAAATTATTTTGACCAGGGTTAATTTGATTCAAAATAATAATGATAATAATAATACTAAGGATTCCAAGTTTCCTAATACAGGTAGTCCCCGACTTACGAGCGAGTTCCGTTACTACGACTATCTTGTAAGACGAAAATTCGCATGTGTCGCATGCGAAACACGTGTCGCTCGTAAGTCCGGATTTTCGGTCGTAAGTCGGAAAATGTATGCTAGCGCTACTACGAACACTCGTTTTTCAACACAAACGTACATACTAGTTCATAAACATGCTCAGAAACTTGTTTACAAACGGTTAGCTAACACACTTTCATCTAAAAA
Source organism: Garcialebias charrua (assembly GCA_038048925.1). Classification (NCBI taxonomy): domain Eukaryota; kingdom Metazoa; phylum Chordata; class Actinopteri; order Cyprinodontiformes; family Rivulidae; genus Garcialebias; species Garcialebias charrua. The sequence continues at coordinate 14,601 of JBBPBX010074109.1, forward strand.
CACATACCAGTGCTGTATTTTCTGTATGTTCTGTACAACTTTACTGTTCGTTAGTCAGCTCGTAAGTCCGGAACCTCGTATGTCGATGTGCTCGTAAGTCGGGGACCACCTGTGCCTTTCAGTGAACCAGTTTTAAATGTAAAAAAAAAAGAAGAAGTTTTTATTTGTTGCAAACATTTCTGTTTGTCTTTTCTTATTAGTGACATAGCCATAAATTATTTAAGCAAGTTAATTTAAAATTGAATTGCGCTTGTGATCGGAAGGTCGCCGGTTCAAGCCCCGGTACCGACAACATCAAAAATGTGGGTGGGATAAGTGAAGCATTCACACCTGTCTCCACCTTCATCTGCCCCACTCTGGGCCCTTGAGCAAGGCCCTTAACCCACACCATCTGCTCCCCCAGGCACCCTAGATAGCAGCTCTTTGCTCCACACAGAGGGATGTGGTAGCTCGGTGGTCTGTGGTTGTGTCAGGAAGGGCATCCAGCGTAAAAACAATTGCCAAGTCTTTGTGCGACTAGTTCGCTGTGGCGACCCCTGACGAAGGGAGACGCCGAAAGAAGAAGAATTTAAATTTGAATTGTATACGATTATTTTTCGATGTTTAATAAAGTGCAAGGGGGAAAAAAACAGCAAAAATTAAATTGTAGACAGTTTTATTACATGTGTTTTGGCATAAAGTAGGTGGGCCTAAGCCCCCACAGGCCCCCCTATAGCCATGTCACTGTTTTAACAGTATAAGCAAATGAAAAGGGCATTAGTGTTAATGCTCTATTCAACACACAACAGTCATTAGGTAGACTATTCTGTACACATTGCACTTTTAATATATATTATTAATATGCATATAGAACTTTAAACTACAGATTACAGTCAAATCTAAAAATTTGAGGCAACCGACAAAAGTTTATTGATCTCCCTCAAATGTGTGAACATCACACACCAAGCCATAAAGAAACACGCTGACATGGTGTGATGGGTACCGATTTATCGGCTCACCTCAGAAAACACGCACATAGTAGTCAAAGCACACGGGGGTAAGGGAACACTTTCATTTCTTCTCCAATTCACTCAGAAAGGTGGGAATACCCCAATATCTTTCATTTTACTTAAACTATTTTTTTTACAGGATTTACAGAGATATATTGCGTCATTCCGAACGTGAACATTGTGGGATTGAGTCCAGCTCCATCATAGTGAAACGTGAAGTCTTCAATAAATTACAATTTAGGTTGGAAACTGAGAAAATATTCATCCATCAGCTGGAACGGAACATGTGTTCTGATCAGAAGCAATTATGAACCATTTATTATAAAACTGTAGCTTTCGTTTAGAAACATTCTTCTCAGTGCTGATTAACAGCATCAGCTGGTGGAAGACGGCGAGCCACCATTCCAATACTGAAAAGGAAAACGCACTCAAACACTCAGTGCAATAAACGTCCTCACAAACCGACACATCATTTCAATAAATAAAAAAACGAACACTATGACTGAAAATTATAAACTCTGAAAAATAAACGCTCAAAGAACACAAACTTTACAGCCTCAGAAAAAAAGGATATATCAAAGATAAAAGGCACTGGATACTGCGTGACAGGATTTTTTTGTTTGTTTGTCACTGATGGAGGAAGAGTCTGTTTTGTCGTCCTTCTCACTGTAACACACACTTGTCCTTGTTGCTGTATTTCCTCCTCCTCATCTCGAGGCCTCGCTCCAGCCGCTCGTCCTCCTCCAGGGCCCTGACAACACAAAGTACCATTTAGAGTCCACCCTCTGCGTATAGTAAGTACTATGTTCAGTAGACGTTTTTTCTTTATTCTTCTTCAGGCATGTAGTCACCCTCTCTCTTTGGCGTCAATGTCTCTGATGATCTCGTCTCGTTGGTTGACCAATGACACCAGCTCCTGGAGCAGCAGCTGCTCCCTCTGCTGCTGAATGGGCGACTTCTTCCAATCTGAAAAACACGCAGCCGAACTTAACCAAAAACTGTTGCACGGCTTTTACTGCACACAACCGAAAGGGGAAGGCAGGTGACAATGTTTTGTGTCTGAGTGTGTGTTTCTGCATCTGAGCTAGATTTCTCAAGAAGCACTGGGATTTGTTCATCTACAACTCGTGAACTTTGGGATTTAACGCATTTCAAGATGGCTGCCACTTCCAACTGAGCTTAAAAAAGACAAAGATGTCTATAAAGCTGTCAATGTGTAGGAGTTTCAGTTTTTCTCCTGCAGCTTCAAGACACTAGATGGCGCCAATGAGCACACACACACTTGTGGACCATTCACCCAGTGAGCTGCAGGAGTATAAAAGGCAGCTGATGACTTCACTTCGATGCTGGTGCATTATCTGTCAATCGGTAGGTGTGTTCCCAGTCACTTTACCTCTCTGGTGATTTGCAAAGACTAAACTCTCTTCTCATATGTTTCAGCACTGACTCCTGAGTTCTTCCTGCACCTTGGACTTCCCTGGTTTAACCCTAAGCCTCATTGTGACTTTTCCAGCTGTTCCTCGCCTTCCACCACTTGCTCACTGATTATTGCAACCTTCCTAGAACTACAGGACTCTCATTCCTGCGATGACCATTTCCTCCAACAGTAAGATATTAAAATATATCTTGAATCATCTTCAAGGTCTTGAGCCTCAGTAACCTTTTCCCTTGCTCTCCAGGGTTCCAGTCCCTTCCAGCCGTGCTGCAGCCTAATGTTGAATTTCACCTATTGTAAATAAACACTGTTAACTTGCTCTTAGAGTTGCTCTTTTCAATCACAACCATCTGGGTATACTTCCCTCCCACACCGGATCAGTCACACAAACAAATGAACTAACCAGGCATTGACATGTCCTCCACGTACAACACAATAGGCTGCCAAGTATCCCCAAATCTTTTAACAGAACCTTTATTTTTACTAGATGGATATGATACATCACCTCTCTTATCCAATGTACATATGCTGGGGTGTGTGGGTCCTTCCAATCGCACAAAGCAAGCCTCCTGGCCAAAAAGGAGCCAAAAGCAATCACATCCTTCTCTTACTTCCTGAAGGATGTCTCCACAGG
>JBBPBX010074110.1:0-10804 GCA_038048925.1 Garcialebias charrua
CACGAACTGATGAAGCCAGTAGGACCACATCATCTGCAAAAAACAGAGAAGCGATTCTAAGGTCACCAAAACGGATCCTCTCAACACCTTGGCTGCGCCTAGAAATTCTGTCCATAAAAGTTATGAACAGAATCGGTGACAAAGGGCAACCTTGGCGGAGTCCAACTCTCACCGGAAACGAGCCTGACTTACTGCCGGCAATGCGGACCAAGCTCTGACACCGGTCGTACAGGGACCTAACAGCCCTTATCAAAGGGCCTGGTACCCCATACTCCCGGAGTACCCCCCACAGAACCCCCCGAGGGACGCGGTCGAATGCCTTCTCCAAGTCCACAAAGCACATGTAAACTGGTTGGGCAAACTCCCACGCACCCTCCAGGACCCTGCTGAGGGTGTAGAGCTGGTCCAGTGTTCCACGACCAGGACGAAAACCACACTGCTCCTCCTGAATCCGAGGTTCGACTATCCGACGGACCCTCCTCTCCAGAACCCCTGAATAGACCTTACCAGGGAGGCTTAAGAGTGTGATCCCCCTATAGTTGGAACACACCCTACGGTCCCCCTTTTTGAATAGGGGAACCACCACCCCAGTCTGCCAATCCAAGGGAACTGCCCCCGATGTCCACGCGATATTGCAGAGTCGCGTAAGCCAACACAACCCTACAACATCCAGAGCCCTAAGGAACTCCGGGCGAATCTCATCCACCCCCGGAGCCTTGCCACCGCGGAGCTTTTTAACCACCTCGGCGACCTCAGCACCAGAGATCGGAGAACCCGACCCAAAGTCCCCAGGCTCTGCTTCCTCAGTGGAAGACGTGCCAGTAGGATTGAGGAGGTCTTCGAAGTATTCCGCCCACCGACTCACAACATCCCGAGTTGAGGTCAGCAGCACGCCACCTCCACCATAAATGGTGTTGGTCTCGTACCTCTTTCCCCCCCTGAGACGCCGGATGGTGGACCAGAATCGCCTCGAAGCCGTACGGAAGTCATTCTCCATGGCCTCTCCGAACTCCTCCCACGCCCGAGTTTTTGCCTCAGCAACCACCCGAGCCGCATGCCGCTTGGACTGCCGGTACCTATCAGCTGCTTCCGGGGTCCCACAAGCCAAAAAGGCCCAATAGGACTCCTTCTTCAGCCTGACAGCATCCCTCACTGCCGGTGTCCACCACCGGGTTCGAGGGTTGCCACCACGACAGGCACCAACAACCTTGCGGCCACAGCTCCGATAAGCTGCCTCGACAATAGAGGCGTGGAACACGGCCCACTCGTGTTCAAAGCTCTCCCGGAGGTGGGAGTTAAAGCTCCGTCTTACGGGAGACTCTGCCAGACGTTCCCAGCAGACCCTCACAATACGTTTGGGTCTGCCAGGTCTGACCGGCATCCTCCCCCACCATCGGAGCCAACTCACCACCAGGTAGTGGTCAGTAGACAGCTCCGCCCCTCTCCTCACCCGAGTGTCCAAGACATGCGGCCGCAGATCAGATGAGACGACAACAAAGTCGATCATCGAACTGCGACCTAGGGTGTCCTGGTGCCAAGAGCACATATGGACACCCTTATGCTTAAACATGGTGTTCGTTATGGACAATCCATGACGAGCACAGAAGTCCAATAACAGAACACCACTCTGGTTCAGATCAGGGGGGCCGTTCCTCCCAACCACACCCCTCCAGGTCTCACTGTCATTGCCCACGTGAGCGTTGAAGTCCCCCAGTAGAACAAGGGAGTCCCCAGGAGGCGCACTCTCCAATACCCCCTCCAAGGACTCCAAAAAGGGTGGGTAGTCTGAGCTGCCGTTTGGTGCATAGGCACAAACAACAGTCAGAGCCCGTCCCCCCACACGTAGGCGAAGGGAGGCTACCCTCTCGTTCACCGGGGTGAACCCCAACGTACAGGCACCAAGATGGGGGGCAACCAGTATGCCCACTCCTGCTCGGCGCCTCTCACCAGGGGCAACTCCAGAGTGGAAGAGTGTCCAACCCCTCTCAAGGAAACTGGTTCCAGAGCCAGAGCCATGCGTTGAGGTGAGTCCGACTATTTCTAGTCGGAACCTCTCAACCTCACACACTAGCTCAGGCTCCTTCCCCACCAGAGAGGTGACATTCCATGTCCCAATGGCCAGCTTCTGTAGCCGAGGATCAGACCGCCAGGGTCCCCGCCCTCGGCCACCACCCATCTCACATTGCACCCGACCCCTTTGGCCCCTCCCACAGGTGGTGAGCCCATGGGAAGGGGGACCCACGTCTCCTCTTCGGGCTGTGCCCGGCCGGGCTCCATGGGTAAAAGCCCGGCCACCAGGCGCTCGCCAGCGTGCCCCACCTCCGGGCCTGGCTCCAGAGTGGGTCCCCGGTGACCCGCGTCCGGGCGAGGGAAAACTTAGTCCATTAATTGTACTCATCATAGGGGTTTTTGGGCTGCACTTTGTCTGGTCCCTCACCTAGGGAGCCCCTAGAAGGGTCACCCAAGGCAGACAGGAAAATCTAAAATCCATCCATCCATCCATTTTCTTCCGCTTATCCGGGGTCGGGTCGCGGGGGTAGCAGCCTAAGTAGGGAGGCCCAGACTTCCCTCTCCCCAGCCACTTGGAGCAGCTCCTCTGGGGGAATCCCAAGGCGTTCCCAGGCCAGCCGAGAAACATAGTCCCTCCAGCGTATCCTGGGTCTTCCTCTGGGTCTCCTCCCGGTGGGACATGCCCGGAACACCTCACCAGGGAGGCGTCCAGGAGGCATCCTAACCAGATGCCCGAGCCACCTCAACTGGCTCCTCTCGATGTGGAGAAGCAGCGGCTCTACTCCGAGTCCCTCCCGGATGACTGAGCTTCTCACCCTATCTCTAAGGGAGAGTCCAGCCACCCTGCGGAGAAAACTCATTTCAGCCGCTTGTATCCGAGATCTTGTTCTTTCGGTCATAACCCAAAGCTCATGACCATAGATGAGGGTGGGAACGTAGATCGATCGGTAAATTGAGAGCTTTGCCTTTTGACTCAGCTCTCTCTTCACCACGACAGACCGGTACAGCGCCCGCTTCACTGCGGACGCTGCACCTATCCGCCTATCGATCTCACGCTCCAGTTTTCCCTCATTCGTGAACAAGATCCCGAGATACTTAAACTCCTCCACTTGGGGCAGGACCTCCTCCCCGACCCGGAGAGGGCATGCTACCCTTTTCCGGCTCAAGACCATGGCCTCGGATTTGGAGGAACTGATCCTCATCCCGGCCGCATCACATTCAGCTGCAAACCGCTCCAGCGAAAGCTGTAGATCACGAGCTGATGAAGCCAATAGGACCACATCATCTGCAAAAAACAGAGAAGCGATTCTAAGGCCACCAAAACGGATCCTCTCAACACCTTGGCTGCGCCTAGAAATTCTGTCCATAAAAGTTATAAACAGAATCGGTGACAAAGGGCAACCTTGGCGGAGTCCAACTCTCACCGGAAACGAGCCTGACTTACTGCCGGCAATGCGGACCAAGCTCTGACACCGGTCGTACAGGGACCTAACAGCCCATATCAATGGGCCTGGTACCCCATACTCCCGGAGTACCCGCCACAGAACCCCCCGAGGGACGCGGTCGAATGCCTTTTCCAAGTCTACAAAGCACATGTAAACTGGTTGGGCAAACTCCCACGCACCCTCCAGGACCCTGTTGAGGGTGTAGAGCTGGTCTAGTGTTCCACGACCAGGACGAAAACCACACTGCTCCTCCTGAATCCGAGGTTCGACTATCCGACGGACCCTCCTCTCCAGAACCCCTGAATAGACCTTACCAGGGAGGCTTAAGAGTGTGATCCCTCTATAGTTGGAACACACCCTACGGTCCCCCTTTTTGAATAGGGGAACCACCACCCCAGTCTGCCAATCCAAGGGAACTGCCCCCGATGTCCACGCGATATTGCAGAGTCGCGTAAGCCAACACAACCCCACAACATCCAGAGCCCTAAGGAACTCAGGACGAATCTCATCCACCCCCGGAGCCTTGCCACCGCGGAGCTTTTTAACCACCTCGGCGACCTCAGCACCAGAGATTGGAGAGCCCGACCCAAAGTCCCCAGGCTCCGCTTCCTCAGTGGAAGACGTGCCAGTAGGATTGAGGAGGTCTTCGAAGTATTCCGCCCACCGACTCACAACATCCCGAGTTGAGGTCAACAGCACGCCATCCCCACCATAAATGGTGTTGGTCGCGTACCGCTTTCCCCCCCTGAGACGCCGGATGGTGGACCAGAATCGCCTCGAAGCCGTACGGAAGTCATTCTCCATGGCCTCTCCGAACTCCTCCCACGCCCGAGTTTTTGCCTCAGCAACCACCCGAGCCGCATGCCGCTTGGACTGCCGGTACCTATCTGCTGCTTCCGGGGTCCCACAGGCCAAAAAGGCCCAATAGGACTCCTTCTTCAGCTTGACAGCATCCCTCACCGCCGGTGTCCACCACCGGGTTCGAGGGTTGCCACCACGACAGGCACCAACAACCTTGCGGCCACAACTCCGATAAGCTGCCTCGACAATAGAGGCGCGAAACATGGCCCACTCGGGCTCAATGTCCCCCGCCTCCCTCGGAACGTGTTCAAAGCTCTCCCGGAGGTGGGAGTTAAAGCTCCGTCTTACGGGAGACTCTGCCAGACGTTCCCAGCAGACCCTCACAATACGTTTGGGTCTGCCAGGTCTGACCGGCATCCTCCCCCACGAAAATCTAAAATGTTGTACTTATTTATGATGTTGCAATAATGATCTCATTGAGCTTCGAGGACTCATTTACAAGAGCGACCTGCTACAGACTAAAGAATGATGACAACAATAGCCGTAGAAATTTCCTTAAACAATCAAGAGAGAAATAGATTTTTTTTTATTTTTTTTTAAACAGATTAAAACAAAGATATCAAAGTATCAAAACAGAAAGATTATAAGGTAGATGTATAAAATCAAGAACAAGAACATGTCTGCATTGGTTTTTGCCAGGATTCCAACAGATTCTTAAAACCATTTAGAGAGGTCAAGGTCGAGAGCTTCAGATCTTTTTACAAGATATTCCAGGAAACAGGAGCAGAGTAGGAGAAGGTCCTTTCGTCAAGTTCAGTCCTCACTGACGGAACACTGCAGGTAATCATGTCCTGAGAGCGCACGCTGTAGCGGCACTCACGCGGAGACATGTAGGAGGAGATGTATGAGGGCAGCAGACCAAGAAGTGATTTAAAGATGAAAATGTAAATGTAATGTATATGCTGTTTCATGATTACATTACATGATTATGACTTCTTTTCATGTCTGTGATGCTGGTAAGACATTTTCATCAGTGATCAGTGTTTAAACAGTCTGTGTTCACCAACATTTTCACTAAAGAGAACATCTACAGGTCCTTCTCAAAAAATTAGCGAATTGTGATAAACAGGGGCGGCTGGCCAATAGAGGGCGCTAGGGCGCCGCCCCACTGGAACTTCTGGACCATTTTACATTGAAGACTTTAAAAAAAATTTATAATAAAATGAAATAATGAAATAAAAATATTTCGAAATATATGCATATACTGTATGTTTTTAGTTGTGTAGGATAAATATTTTACGAGTAATGAGTTATATTGTTTGTTTCAAAAAACGTTTTCTGATTGGTGATGTATTTCCTGTTTTGGAGGCGCATGAATCTTATCCATAGACTCTCGTTGTAAACGGCGCATGCGCAGTTATTCCACGACGTTACAAAACAATGGGAAGGTGCTGGGCGCAGTTTTCACCGCCCTGGACACGTCCAACGTGAGCTGTACCTACCGATCGTGTGTTTCTGGCCGTTTATTTATTTATAAAAATTAAAATAAAAAATTCTGGAAAATGAGCCGTGGTGCAGTCCCTCAAGCAGGCTTGCTCAGGTAAGTTTTAAATCAATGAAAGCCCTTTATCTAATGTCTATTTGCATTTCTGACTGATATGCCTGTCAAATTAGATGGCTATTTGTGAAAGCTGACTGTTTATTCTAAAAGTGGAAACTGGTGATTTTTTTTTGAGGTAACATGCTAATGCTAGCCTTTATATAATGCTTATATTATTATATTACCATTCCTGACTGATAACCTCTCCACTTTTAGGTGCTCTGTTTGTGATAAAAGCCTTCAGCTGACTGTTTATTCTAAAAGTGGCAACTGGTGGGTTTGTTTTTTTCTTTGTTTGTTTGTGGATTTAGGTTGCCAGCGCAGGTTATTGTACAGTATTGGACTCTGATGGCTACATTTATTTTAATTTGGTCATAAAAAATGATCAAACTATAATAATTTTATATTCTAAATGTCACTTGTGATGTTTTACTATTCCTTAACACTGTATTGATCTGGAGAATGAAAACAAAGCCTCTTGCAAGTAGAAATGCAGAAATGTTTTAATCTCACTTATTTTCCTTTCTATAATTTATATATAATTTATTTATTTATATATATTTTTGTTTGTTCTTTATTGTTTTAGTGAGTCAAATTGGTTATTCTCATCCTGAGCATTTAATTGTTCTGTTGACCTTGTATTAATCTGAATTTGATAAATAAACAGATTTGAACTTGGAACTTTTTTTTATTTCTTATTTTTCGAAGTAGCCCCCCCCCCCGGTGGACATTTCACGGGCCGCCGCTGGTGATAAAGATCATTATTTTCCATAATGTAATGATAAAAATGAAACTTTCATATATTTTAGATTCATAGCACACCAACTTAAATATTTCAGGTCTTTTATTGTTTTAATACTGATGATTTTGGCATACAGCTCATGAAAACCCAAAATTCATGTCTCAAAGAATTAGCATATTTCATCCGACCAATAAAAGAAAAGTGTTTTTAATACAAAAAAAGTCAACCTTCAAATAATTATGTTCAGTTATGCACTCAATACTTGGTCGAGAATCCTTTTGCAGAAATGACTGCTTCAATGCGGTGTGGCATGGAGGCAGTCAGCCTGTGGCACTGCTGAGGTGTTATGGAGGCCCAGGATGCTTCGATAGCGGTTCATCCAGAGTGTTGGGTCTTGTGTCTCTCAACTTTCTCTTCATAATATCCACAGATTCTCTATGGGGTTCAGGTCAGGAGAGTTGGCAGGCCAGTTGAGCACAGTAATATCATGGTCAGTAAACCAGTTACCAGTGGTTTTGGCACTGAGCAGGTGCCAGGTCGTGCTGAAAAATGAAATCTTCATCTCCATAAAGCTTTTCAGCAGATGGAAGCATGAAGTGCTCCAAAATCTCCTGATAGCTGCATTGACCCTGCCCTTGATAAAACACAGTGGACCAACACCAGCAGCTGACCTGGCACCCCAGACCATCACTGACTGTGGGTACTTGACACTGGACTTCTGACATTTTGTCATTTCCTTCTCCCCAGTCTTCCTCCAGACTCTGGCACCTTGATTTCAGAATGACATGCAAACTTTGCTTTCATCTGAAAAAAGTACTTTGGATCACTGAGCAACGGTCCAGTGCTGCTTCTCTGTAGTCCAGGTCAGGCGCTTCTGACGCTGTTTCTGGTTCAAAAGTGGCTTGACCTGGGGAATGCAGCACCTGGAGCCCATTTCCTGCACACACCTGTGCACGGTGGCTCTGGAATCGGCCCTTCTCCACAATCTTCCTCAGGGTCCGGTCACCTCTTCTCGTTGTGCAGCGTTTTCTGCCACACTTTTCCCACAGACTTCCCACTGAGGTGCCTTGATACAGCACTCTGGGAACAGCCTATTCATTCAGAAATGTCTTTCTGTGTCTTACCCTCTTTCTTGAGGGTGTCCATGATGGCCTTCTGGACAGCAGTCAGGTCTGATTGTGGTTTTGAGTAATGAACCAGGCTGGGAGTTTTTAAAAGCCTCAGGAATCTTTTGCAGGTGTTTAGACTTAATTCGTTCATTCAGATGATTAGGTTAATAGCTCGTTTAGAGAACCTTTCATGATATGCTAATTTTTTTAGATAGGAATTTTGGGTTTTCATGAGCTGTATGCCAAAATCATCAGTATTAAAACTGCACTGACATCATTGTAACTATGCATCATTTTGCACTACATATGTTGAGTGGTACAAATATGCTTTCATTTGTCAAGACATGTTTTATTTTGAAGGGACACGTACTTCCGGTGTGTAATTAAGTTCACGTGAGGATGTGTGTATATAAGGTGACGTGTCAAACAATAAAATACTTGGAAGTCATTCCCTTTGTGATGAACAAACGAGAACGCTGACTCTTGGTCACTTTTATTCCTCCGTGATGACGGTTTGTCTGGATGAATGCACGCTCGGACTCCGACTGAGTGACGCTACCTGCTGACAGGTTATGTGCCCAGCCCAGCAGAACCCAGACAGAACCCAGATAAAGCCCAGGAGAACTCCAGGAAGAGCGCAAGATACAACCCGGAGAAGCTCTGGATGACGGCAAGCACGGGTGAAGCTTTTGGAGATTGGAGTCACAAGGACGAGCGTTTTTCTGGTGAGCAACTACTGAATGCTAAGCTAGCACCATGAACAAACGCGTCGTCGATTCAAGTAGCCGATGGGCGCGGCTAACCTTCGACGGAGACGAAAGCAATTATGGACGGTGAGAGACGGATAGTTCTGGGACACCATCTTGGGGATGAAGTGTGTTTACCGGCTGATGACGATGAAGTGTGTTTACCGGCTGATGACGATGAAGTGTGTTTACCGGCTGATGACGATGAAGTGTGTTTACCGGCTGATGACGATGATGAGTGTGTACCGGCTGACGACGAAGTACCGGCCGATGATGAGGATGAACCGGCCGACGATGAGGATGAACCGGCCGACGATGAGAGAGGTGTACCGGCTGACGATGAGAGAGGTGTACCGGCTGACGACTATAACTCAAAGCGAATCAGAAACAGTTTGCTGAACTCAAAAATAAAACAACAGCAAGATGTATCCTATGTCCAGTCAAGCACAGCTGATGGACATTCAGCAGCAGCTGGAGGATTGTAGAGACGAAAGACCAGCTGCAGAATGCTAAAAGAGGACAGGAAACACAGAAATGCTTTGATGGACAGTAGGGGACGAAAACACAAAGTAATGCATGATGAAGTGATCCATGCTGCATGATGAAGAAGTGCATGATGAGGAGATCCATGCTACATGAGGAGGAGATCCATGCTACATGAGGAGGAGATCCATGCTACATGAGGAGGAGATCCATGCTACATGAGGAGGAGATCCATGCTACATGAGGAGGAGATCCATGCTACATGAGGAGGAGATCCATGCTACATGAGGAGGAGATCCATGCTACATGAGGAGGAGATCCATGCTACATGAGGAGGAGATCCATGCTACATGAGGAGCTGAGGTTCCATCAGCCCCAGAACCAGAGGCAGATGAAGGAGCAGCTGATCCAAGCAGCTGCAGCAGTCTAGGATGAAGGAGCATCAGGCCCAACAGATTTAATAATGACAGACTGTACTACCTCAAAACCGAATGTGAGTATGATGAGTGCAATAAAACTTTTTGATTCACAAACATGGCACGAGATATTGGGACACTGCAACCATAGTGACATTTTAAGATTGCAAAATGTAGTTGATGGGCATAAATACGCTTTAATATTCACTGATTTTTCCGGTGCAATGTTTGTTTTCTTAAAAATAAGAGAGATACTGTTCAGATATATAATTATAAAGAAATTCTTTTTGGCTGATACAGCACCATATGGGTAAATATGTATAAGATCGGATAATGTTACAGAATTCATATCTAAAGGTTACAAAGAACTGTTAAGAAACAAGGAAAACTCGATGCAAAATGCACAAAAGATATTTATAGTAACAGTCCTGCATATTGGATTCATTTTCCAGAGAACACAAAGGTGCAAAAATGCCGATTAGCTAAATTCTTGATTAAAATAATGATGGTCAAACACAGAATGAGTCTTATGATGACTATGATAATGATAACATCCAACTGAAAGAATGTAATTAGATTCAGAATCACAGGAAACAAGCTCAGATCAACCAGAAATAAACGGCCTGTCACCACCTAGTGGCGAATCAAAAGACAGACGGTATCCTTCTAGAACAAGAAAAAGATCATAATGTCCTAATGAATATGTAACAAGTGCAATAGAAGAAAACCACGTAACCAACATAGACTACTGTTACAGATTAACATATGACTACTTAAAACATTTAAAACATTTAAATGAAGCTATGATGTCACCAAACTCAAAGAATGAACAGCTGCTATGGATGAAGAAATATACTCACTTAAGAGAAAATAACATTTTTACCCTAACGACTTTGCCAGTGAAGGATAGATAATTGGAGTGTAAATATTGTGCAGATAACAAGTTACAGATAACAAGTTAGAAATGAATGTATGCATTAATTATAAACTTTATTAATTGGCTGCCTTCTTTTTGTGCTCCTTTTATATTGAGATATATTTTACATTAAGTTCGTCCAAAATGTGTTTTGTATAAGCGAAACATGTATACTGTAACATTGTCAGAAGATAAGAAAGCAGTAGGGGTTTGATGGGTATATGTAAAGAAAAATACTGGTGATGGTCAAGAGAAATACAAAGCAAGATTCAGAATGAAAGATATGGTCATACTCAAACATTTTCTTGGCATCCATTTTGAACATACAGAAAACTATGTAAAAATGTCACAAGAAGAATTTGTAGATAAAATACTTGAGCTGCAATGAAGATTGTTCGGTTCGTCATCTTAGGGCAGGACAGGTCGGACAAAGAACGGAGATCAAGCTTCATCTTTTAGTTTAGGAGGTTTATTCCACGTAGTAAATCCATCTGGTACAGGCTCTCTGACCATTCACTCCAACCTTCACTCAGCTG